>JAURVB010008113.1:0-85914 GCA_033002965.1 Piper betle | reverse complement strand
TGTGGATTAAGTACTTTTTCAGATAATAATTGATTTATTAAATTAGACGTAAATTATGTTTACATGATTGAGGACCGATAAGCTTATGGGGCATTTTGTTGTGTTATTTTGAACATATTTATTGTTAAAATATGAAGTAGCAACGTTAACAGATAAAAAAGATATTTAGCAAAACATTGGCAAAATATAAAATGATTTAGATTTTTTTCAATAAGTTTCACAATATATTAAAAAGAAAAGAGGGTCGAGTCCTATTTACTTTTCTTCTTGCGCTTGTCTTTCTCATTCTATTCAGCCAAACATAAAATTATCCCCTCTATCACTTTTTATAATTGTAACAAATCAAAAAATGTGAAAAATTTCCTCGAGATTTGGTATTAAATATTATATTACAACCAAACACCTATTAGCGGCTTACATGTTGAAAATTATTTAAGGCAAATGTATTTTGTGTTAATTGTGTTAAAAATAACTTTACCCGCAAACTTACAACAGATAAGGGTTCAAATCGTATGCCTCCTAAGCGGAAAAAATTTCCTACTTGGAATTTTGAAGTGGCCAAATATCACTTTTATTTTTTTATTTTTTATCTTTTATCTTTTTACTACAAAATCGCTGAAAAGAATATTTTCGTAATTGACATGAACGAATGAGTGGACAAGAAAAAAGGTTCTGCATACTAGCAGCTTTTAGGCTCCCGAACAAGAAAAGTTTCTTATTGGGCGAACCTTTTAATTTGAACTCTAACACAAGCGGCGATGTCTTTAAGAAATATACTAAAGTCACTTAACCCATAAGCGAGCACATGAAATAGCTTCATTAGGATTCACCAACCTTAAAACAACTTGGTTCTAAATTGTTAATTACTTAGTCTTGCATCATGCTTTATCATCTAAAAACATTCATGACATAGTTTAGAAAATGATAAAATAAAATTATTTGAAGACACTCAAAATTAATTGAAAAAACATATTTTTCCACACGTAGAAAAATAACCTATGAAGATTTTTTAAGCCACAGTCCTTTTAATTGATGTGCTTAGCAAATACAAAATCTTCAATCACCATCTTAAATAAAATATTTTCAATCAACAAACTTCTTATAAAAGAGAAGAAATAAAAGTTCTCCCCAATAATTGGAAAGTCATACAATCATTTACTTGTTGACTTGAATTTTAAATATTTTTTAATTAAAATCAATAGAATGTTCTCTAAATTTAGGTATTTTACTAGATTCACAATCAATTAAAATCACCCAAAATTAAAATTTTCATCTTTTTTCCTTATAAAGAAATCTCCCAAAATTTTGATTATTTTCATCAAAATCATAAAAATAAGATAATTTAATCCAACATATGAAAGCAAATTCCACACGGTAATCTTGTATTGGTATTGCTAAAAATTTTAACAACGTAGATGTAGGAATTTACACACATGATTGAAGAAGATGATCCAAAAAATAATTTGCACGAACAATTTGTTAGTCTTGAACCCAAGGCATGCTATACCCGTTCCTCATTATAAGAATATCGCCCTCTACACTAAAATATTCTCTAATACCTCATATCAAAAACATAATGGATTCTTTTTAAAGAAACTGGAGTAACAATGACGGTCTTCAATCAGCATAAGTTAACCATTAGAAGTTAGACTATTTTTTAACTTGATGATGGGACAAAATCAGACACATCGTCGAGATAAAAAAATTTTAACACTATTTTTTTAATTAATTAAATATTTGTAAACTCTAATATAAATGATAATAAGTGGTTAAATATTGATGATTTTAAAAAATAACTTGAAGGCATCACAAACTCAGTCATGCCATAAAAAACTTTAATATCAAGTTAAATTGTATCAAAGGTGTAATTAATTTTTCTTTTGGAAATGTAATATTAAAGTATATTTTTCTTCATGATGTGTCCGAGTTTGCCATGCCATTAAATTATTTTTGTGAAATTATTAATATTTAACCACTTGTTATCATTAATATTAAAATTATATATTTATATTTAATCAATAAAATAATAAGTTAAAGAAAATAGTGCTCATATTTTTTTTCTTGATGATGTGATTAAGTTTGTTACGTCATCCAGCTAAAACATACTGATAATTTTTAAAAAAATATAGGTGTAAGTGATTATTTTTTTAAAAACGATGGTGCAGGTAATACTTGTTATAGTAAGAGCGGGGGTATAGAATAATTTTTACTCCTACAAGAAACACATAATTTTTACTTTCACAAAAAGCACATAGGATTCTGTATTCGCCCCCTCTCCATCTCTAACGTCAGATTTCTTTTTCTCAAATCTTCTCTAACATGTGTTGCTTCATTTTGACATTCCATAATTACTTCAAAATCAATGACTAGTTAAAAGGTTAAAGAGTACAAAGTTTTACACCATTTCATGACTCATTATTTACTTAGTATAATAGTTCGAAAAAACAGCTAAAACATTTGCTTCACAGATTCACAACCACCTACACCAGCTGTTGACTCAAAGGGACGTGGGAGAGCAATCACACACCAGCTGTTGACTCAAAGGGACGTGAGAGAGCAATGGGATTCAGTAGGCGTACTTTAATTCTTAAAGTTATAGCAAGTGGGCGGGGATGATGTGTAAACATGACATGGAAGTCACGTGGACCTAAATAAAATAAATACGACGAAGGAATTATTCATCATTTTAAAAATAATAATAAAATAATTAATTTAATTAAATTGATTGAAAATATAAATAGTTATGACACAAAATTTAATCATAACCATTTAAGTGATTTCAAAGAGTATAATTATGTTATTTTATATATTTTATGAATAAATTTTAATTGTATCACTTAACCTAGCCACAACCTTTTAAATATAGAATATTTTTGTTTATTTGAAGTATGTTTTCCTGGTAAATTTGATTAACAGTTTGGTTTTGATTAATAATATGGAAACAGTTAATAGTATTCACGGAGCCATAACCAGTTGTACGAAGGCAAAAATATCAATATTTTTAAATAAAAAAATTTACCTCGTGTTCCTCTACAAAATTCCAGATATTATTATCGTTGCTCCTATACAGGGACGTTAGCAAAAATATTTTAAAGAAAAGATATAATAAAACTACAACAGCTTACCAACTTCAGTAATTTGTGATTTAAAAAACATGGGTAGTAGGTAAAATATTCGATCTTGATAAAGTAATCATTTTTATGTGTATCAGTATGAATATTTCGGTGTTTACAACCAGCAAACCAAAGCAAAGGAAAAGATGGAAGCCATGGAAGAGGATCTGATCAGCTCTCCATCTCTTCATCTCCGGTCTATCACTCTCGTCTCCGAGAGCGCCCTCTACCCAGATCAACCTTCCAACCTCGGCCGCGTCAACCTCTCCGCCTTCGTTCTCCGCTTGATTTCCTGCCACTACGGCCAAAACTGTCTCCTCTTCACCCAACCAAGCCTTCCTTCTTCCGACCTGCTCAACCACCTTCGCTCCTCCCTCTCCCGCGCCCTCTCCCTCTTCCCTCCCTTGGCTGGCCGCCTCTCCACCAACCCAGACGACTCCTTCTTCATCGCATGCAACGATGCCGGCGTCGACTTCGTGCACGCAGCTGCTCCCCAGTTGTCCTTAGCCGACGTTGAGTTTCATGGCCTCGACCAGCCGGATGTTACCAAGGAGCTCTTTCCCTTCAATGGAGTCGTCAATTTGGAGGGCCGCTCCTCCCCTTTAGCGGCGGTGCAGGTGACGGAGCTGGCCGATGGGATCTTCGTGGGCTGCTCCATCAACCACGCCGTGGCGGATGGCACCTCCTTCTGGAGCTTCCTCCACAGCTGGTCGGAGATTTGCAGGGGGGTTGAGGTGATCTCCAAGCCGCCCGGTTTCAGCCGCGGCATCCTCGACCAACCGGTGCTTTCCATCACCGCCACACGCGGGCCGCCTGGTTCTGCTGCTCCTCCGATCCGGGAATGCATGTTCCATTTTTCTCGGGAGGCCATTCATGATCTCAAGGCGAGGGCCAACTCCTCTGCCGACGCCAATTTTCAAGGCGGCGAAATTTCGTCGTTCCAATCGCTGTGCACGCAGCTATGGAGGTCGGTGACGAGCCGCTGGAGGGAGACGTCAATGCGGATGCTGGCCAACTGCCGTCTTCGGTTGGATCCGCCGTTGGGCACCCACTATTTCGGCAACGCATTGGTAAGCATATAACGCACGGTATATAATTAGCCTTAATATTTATTATAGTAAACGTCGAGGGTAAGGGTGGGAACGGGCCGTGTTCACTCAGCAAGTTGTAATGAATCGACTTGACCCCGTCCGAACTCAGTTATATTTATAAATCGACTCAATAACTCAATATTTACAACTTGACTCCATTTAGTAACAAATAAATTGATCTAGAGTTCTGTTACACTCAAATCGAATCGACTCGATTCAAACTTGACTCGATTGACTCAACCTCGAATAGGCTCGACACGTTAATTGCTCTCTTTCTTATGACGCTTCATATACTTTCTTTAAAGTTCAACCCAAATAATTTAATTGGCATGCCTCAAATCATTCCCAATGTACCTATTTGATAGCTTTAAACACTGATAACGAGTTGCAATAATGTTTTCAAACTTAAAAAACTACAAGCATACATATTACAAATAATATCATATTACATGAAGATATATCCATCAAGTTGCTTAAAACTAGTTTTGGCCTCTAAGAGAATTTAGACCATCCCTCTATCAAAAGAAAAAAAGTTTGGATCTTGAAACAGGTATGACTTTGGTCTCTTCCTAATTTTGATCTTCATACCATGGTCTCTTCCTGATTTTGGTCTTCATACCTTCATTGGCATCTAAGTGTAATTGTTGTTTATTCTTTTTCACTTTTTTTAATGCAGTTTCATTGTTTTCTCGTAGTGTATGCCATTCAATTTTCATATATTAGAAAAATAAGATAAGTTATGCTAACAGTAATAGCTAACCATAGCAAAAAAGAAAACGAAGTAGTAAAAAGGAGTACAGAAAATGCATAAACTACTTGCACATGATTAACACAAGTAGAAAATCTAAAAGAAAAGCATTGATTCACAAGTAAAACATGACATATAACTTCTAGTTTGAGTTTTGAAATGACTTATCTTGCAAGACAAAATGGCTTCAACTGATCCTTCACCAATTGAGACTTTGCATACAAATGATGCTGCCATCATTGTAGAGTCAAACAACATAGTTGAAGAGGTCTCACAAAAAGAGAAATTAGAAGGAAAATAGCCAAGATTGCGGTCCAAAATATGGGAGGAATTGAGGAAAATGACACTACCATCTAGTGAGGTAAAGATTGAATGCCCTTATTGTCATACATTGTACAAACAGTCCAAAACTAGTTCAACAAGTACTTTAAAGAGGCACTTGAATTCTTATATGAAGCATGCTAAAATAGAAAAAAGTAATCAGAAAATAACAATTGAGTGTATTCTAGAAAAGAAAAAGCTTTTTCAATCTTTAATTGCAAGTATGACAAAGATAGAGTTAGAAGGGTGCTTGCTAAATTAATTATTGTTGATGAGAAGCCATTCATCTCAATGGAAAGCAAATTGTTTAACCTATATAGTAAAGTACTATAGTCAAGGCATGAAAAATGGTCAAGACACTCTGTTAAGAGAGAATGCATGATAATTTATGCTAAAGAAAAGGAAAAATTGAAGGAGCTGAAAGGAGTAAACCTTGTGTGTTAGACTACAAATGCATAGACTTCAAGAAGAGCAAAAACCTACATAACACTCACAGCTCATTATGTCTCCACAAGTTGGAAGTTGCAGAAAAGAATTCTGAATTTTCGTTATTTCCCTCCACCTCATAGTGGCCAAACTATGGCAAACATGATCACCAAATTTCTTAGAGAATGGAGATTAGAAAATAACATTTTCACTATAATGGTAGATAATGCCCCATCTAATTATAGCATGGTGAAGATATTAAAGCAAAGCTTGATAAGGAGTGGCCACTTACATTTGTCTCAAATATTTCATGTAAGGTGTTGTGCTCATGTGCTTACCTTTTTTGTGCAGTGTGGTTTGGAACACATTAAAAGCTTTATTCATGACATTAGAGAATCTGTTAAATACATCAAGACTTTTACAAGTAGGATGAGTGAATTTGAAACTTCACTAGTACAATATGGGTTTGCAAGTAAAAAGGAGCTAGTTTTGGATGTTTCAACAAAATGGAACTCAACCTACCATATGCTTAGAGCTGCAAAAGAGGTTAAACCAGCCCTTCAAACATTATGAAGAAACAGATAGTAACTACAAATGGTTTCCAATTGATGAACAATGGGACAAATATGAAGATATTGAGGAGCTGTTAGAAAAGTTTTACTTGGCAGCTGAATTATTTTCAGGAATAAAATACCCAACTAGTGATCTCTTCTTGAAGGTGAAGTCAACTCTACATAAAACTCTTGGTCCTAGCAGATTATACATGAAAGAAATGATTGAATTCATGAAAGAAAAATTTGATAAATATTGGAGTGAATGCAATACTATTCTGGCAATTGCTAATATTTTAGATCCTAGATGCAAGCTAATGGTGGTGGCATACTGTTTTCCATTACTATATTCAGCAGATGAGGCTGAAAGGAAGTTGGACCATGTGAAAGGTACAATGAAGGAAATTTATGAACTTTATGAAATCAAAATGAAAGCATCAAAAGATTTAGATGAGCCAACAATTAAACGACAAAAAGCTAGTAGCAGCAGTTCATTTAGCATGTTAGATGATGATGCATATAACTTGTTTGTGGCAAATTATGAGAAGAACAAGGAATCAACTAAATCTGAACTAGATGACTATTTGGAAGATTCAATTATCAAAGTTCCAAATGGAAATGAGTTTGATGTCCTAGAATATTGGAAGAATAATGAAATAAAGTACAAAGCACTATCAACTATGGCCAGAGACATACTCTCCATCCCTCTCTCAGTTGTGGCTTTGGAATCAGCATTTAGTACTGGTGAAAGGCTCATCAGCAAAGTTCTCAGTTGGCTCAATCCAAAAATATTAGAAGCATTGATGTACAATAACATTCCAGAACGTGAATTTAATACTGCAAATAAGTCTAGAATTTATAACTCATAAAAATAAAACATGTTCTGATAGCATATGACAATATATAAAATAACCATCCCATAGTCTCGGACCGTTTCCCATAGCCACAAATATAACACAAGCGAATAAAAAGGAAGTCCAATTTATTATCAATTCACCAAACCTAGGTTGGTAAAAGAAGCACCAACCACACTTCTACTCTTCAGTCCAAAGCTGCTCACTTGCAGAGGCAATCCCGCGTTAGTGATAAAACCACTAAGCCGCATAATTAAATGAAACAAGTCAATATAATCCCAATTATCATTTGAAGAGACTTTTAGTTGTTATGAGCCTATGCTGAGCTCTTAATATGTTGGGAGGGGTGGCCACCCCATCCAGCTCCAATCTCATGCGTGCGCACACACGCTACGTGGCCCACGGCCAGTAGTTATCGATAATTGTCATTGACTCACCCTCTCGGTAACACAAGTGCATAATGAGCCTTCTTGCGCCACTCCACCCTGTCACCCCTTTCGGCATGGGGGCAGGTGTTTAATCTTTCAGGGGTGCTGCCTTGTACCGAATTGAGTCGACCCCAGTTGCGTTCCAGCGCATGGTGATCAGATACTTAAGTCGACCAAGACTCGCACATAGTAATTTTAAAGGTGCGGCCCCGTGTCAATTCCTTGACCCCAATTGTACTCGGTGCATGGTGGTCGAATCTGGCCTCAGGCTGACTAGGGCTACCAACAAGGGAAAATACAACATTTCAAATAATTATACGGACTTGAATAGTTTGTAAGTGAATCTCCAACCGTGACCAACGATCCTAATCTGAACGAGAACATAAAATTATATACAAGTATAATTTTATTCGAGTAGAAATGCATGCAACTACATGACTAATATATATCATTCAACAATATTAAATATTAAATTCTCAGCCTTTTCAACAAATCTAGTGAGATAATTATTTATTCATGTGACACAATCATTTAAATCCCACTTTACATTTTAAATTAATTATCTAAATCATAGTTCACACTTCACTAATGATAAAATAATTATTAACTATTTAATTACTATTATTAGTATATTTTCCTTTGAGATGATAATTACTTAGCCACAATCTTGACGATTTAATTTACGGTTTTAATCTTTAATCATTATCATTATTAATAGCCATTTAATTAATTAAGGTGTTCAATTAAATTATTTAAAATGATTTGTATTATCCTAATACAAAGATATTACTAATTATTTTAAATTATTCAACTCAATAAAGGTTCGAATTTTATTTATTTTCATTATGTTATTTAGGTTCTTTTTACCCAATTATAGTTTAATAACTCATTTTTTACCTTATTAACTCGTTATTAAAATAATCACTTTATTTACCTAGTATTAAATTTACTATGATAAAGGTGATATTTTTTATTTTATTAATTACTTATAACCATCCTATTTAAATTAATCGCTTGTAGTACGCCGATTAATTATCAACCATTTATCATTACCGTATTTTATTACTTATGGCGATTTAGTACAATAATTTATTAGTTTAGCAACTTTAGAATAATTATTTTTAATGATTTATTATGAGTTAGTATTATTTTTAACTCGAGCCGGTGTCGAGTCAACCATTATTTATAGATTTGCCATCTTATTCTTCCCCATGCTCCTCTTCTCCTACCTTCATCTTTGGCACCAAAACAAACTACGACGTCTTCTTCTTCAACCCAAAACCAAATCACGTCCTTCACTAACTGCTTCCCTTCCCTAGAAATCCAATTGGAAGCCTAAAGCTCATGAATTATAGCAACTATCCAAGGCGACACCGCCCTGCACCAAGGTGCACGACGCCTGGCCAGCAGCACCGCCGGGAATGCAAGGCGACACCGTCCAGCCAGCAGCACCGCCGGGGACGCTTCCCTTCTCCCCGCACAACAACCCACTATCAAAACCCCATGCACAGAAATAACAAGACGCTAGGGACTGCAACTTAACTATCCTAAACCAAATGATTTCATATCAAGAATGTTGATGAAGCAACTGAACAGCAAGGCTATTTGTATTATCCCAATTTAACCAATTACATAGCATAGGATGTTGATGAACCAATCAGCAAAACAAAACGACCATGAATTGACAAAACAACAGTAATTTGCATGGCGGTCATGAATTGCATGTTTACATGAAAGCAAAACAGCAACCAAAATGAGTAAAAGAATGACAAGGAAAGCATACCAAACTTGACACGATGACGAGGTGTAAGAACATCACCAAGAGAAGAGAGCAAAAAGGAGAGAAAGGAGAAGAAGATGAGAATGACGGCTAGGGTGAGGAAGAGGAGAAATAGGTGGCTACAGTGAGGATGATGCCCCCCCTCATAAAATAAAATGAAAATAATAGCTAGGGTATGGGAAAACACCCTAACACCCGTATTTTATTTAACCGGGTAAATAATAAAATATAATAATTAACCGGGTAGAGAATATAATATAATGAATAATAATAGTTCTCCAACATTCGATCCTTCCCCGACCGAGTCGAATATATTATTATTATTATTATTATTATTATTATTATTATTATTATTATTATTATTTTTCATTGTCCTTACAGTGATAAGATATCGTGATCTCCCAAGATATGATATCTTATCGGCAACAAACTTTCACCAAGTCCATTGGCTGCACTACTAGCCATCTAGCCTTGCCCCCTAGCTCGACCCCAGCCAATGCTCGAACACTCGATCAACCTCCCAGCACATCCCACACTTCTCGCCCAAGTGTCGGAACTCGCTACTGCTGGACCCTTGTGCCGCTCGCCCAATACCATTACTCATGCTCGGTACCACTGGACTGTCCGACACATTGCTCGGCATACTGCTCGTTACTTTGCTCAGCAGATTCCTCAGCAGTGCTCGTCCATGCTCGGTAGGATGATCAGCACCGCTCAGCATGCTCGGTTGCCCTCAACCTCGCTCTGCCAATGCATACACCAACACACCCGCAACACCTGGTTGTGGTGCTCGGTCACCAGCACCCAACTAGCGCCATCTTGAGGTTTCTCAGTCTATAATACGTGTTAGTGTTACTCAGCTAATTCACCACTCAAATAGCCCCTACTACCCGTCTTAGATCTGGCGTGCCTAGGAACAACTAATAAATCCTAGCACCCAGTACGTCCATGGACTAAGGCTGTAACAGCTCTCCCCCACCAATGAGATCCAATGTCCTCATCGGAGGGTTACGTCCTCCCTGGTACTTCCCGATCCTTCGCTCAAACTACCACAAGTCCCTCTCTCATTCCTAGCTTGCTTCACTTCTCGGCTCCCTTTTCATTTTATAAGATACTCTGTCCTGTTATTTGGTGCACCTTGCCTATGCCCCAAAATCTTCCCCACCTTTTTTCTCGAATTGTTGCCGGACAATAGGTGGAGCTCTCTTTGGATTGACCAAATCCTCATGGAAGGCTTGAGAAAACTAACATGAAACACTGAATGGAGTTGGTACCACTCTAGAAGCTTCAACCTATAAGCTTCAACCTATAAGCCACACTCACGATCACCTTCTCCACTTTGAAAGGTCCATCATACCACTGCACCAAACCCCTATGCACTTCGGTACACCAGATTTTCTTCCAAATCCGTGGTGTGAGCTTCAGAATTACCTTGTCCCCACGCTGAATGACATCAGCCTCCTTCTCAAGTCGGCATACTTCTTCATTTGGCATGGTGCCTTGGCTAATGAATCCACCACGTCCTCATACAGCTCCTGCCTATCCCTAGCAAACCTGCATGTAGCTGGACACTTCACTCCGTGCCCCTACGAAGCTACCTCCAGTGGAGTAAGAGGCTGGTAGCCTGTTGCAACCTCGAAAGTACTCAGCCCCATTGCTGAAGAACGATGTAGATTGTAACAAAACTGCGCCGTGTCAAGAAGCTCCAACCAATTCCCCTAACTGGCTGAGACGAAATGCCTTGAATACTCTTTCAGTAGAGCATTCATCGTCTCAGTCTGTCTATCAGACTAAGGATGATCTGTCGGTACTCCAAAGTACTTGACCACATTCCTGAAGAACAGTTTAGCAACTTTCTTGGCAGAGCATGCATGTGCAGACCCTGTAGCATCCCAAACTTACTGATCTGCTGTTGGTACTGTGCCGCTCTTGGCACTTCTTTTTCAGTACTTCTTGTGAAACTTTATCCTAAGCCCTCTCCGTACCTCCATATTTCTCCTGGCCTTGAGCACGAAGGCCGAGTACTCTCAGGCAGTCGCCTTTAGTACCCTTTGAACCACAAGTCCGGACATGCGCTGTACTAAACAGTACCCGTAAACCTCCACGTTCTCCGGGTGTGAGGAACTCAAACGCGGAGTTGTCAGGATCCCTCGGGAATGGAACAGTCCGCTAGCACTAATCCAGAGCCCGCTTTGACTGTCACGGCATCCTCTGCATGGTACGTGCAGTCGATTTCTCCATCTCTCGTCTCACTGAAAACGCGAAAACTACATATATATAGGGCTGGGTAGGGATTTATATAATAGGCCCGAAGGCAACTTGTGGTGGATCTTGTTTTCGAAATCATCCTCGAGGGATCTCATCCTCGAGGGGTTATTAATCCGGAAAACTATTCGGTTAAATGGCCCGAGTTAAGTGGGATCCGATAAAACGCCACTTAACCCGTCCTGTAGACAATAAAACAAACATACAATAGAAAAGAGTAAAACAGAGCGAGTCCTAAACGGACCTGGTAGAAGCTCCAAGCGTGTCATCGCGCCTAGGCGGCGAGCTCCTACTCCGTACCTACACATCAAAACTAAATACTAATGCCCGCTAACTAAATGATGCATCAAATCCGACATGACCATCACACCACAATACAAACATCAACCATAACAATCAACAATTATAAATGTAAAAATAATTCCAACTTATCCTATTAACACCTATTTTTATTATATTTCCTAAGTTACGTTGTACTCGATTATCATACTCAAATCTACTTTACTTCATTACCTCATTTAACCTTCATTCCCTGTTAATCACATCATGCACATGTTTACTTCATTCATAATCTTAACATTCATCATAATAATTAATCAACCCTAGCATGCTATGCTAACAATTATCATCAATTTTAAATAAATCAATCGGAGGTAATTATACCTCATGTTGTCGACAATCGGCGACGGTTAGGGTTCCGTCGCGTGTCTCGGAACTCAAATTCGGCGCTCATTGGCGTCCGAAGCTCGATCGGGCTCGACTGGGTGAGCCCCGCGGAAGATCCGGTGAATTCCAGTGAATTCCAGAAATTCCGGCAGTTCTGGCGGTTTTCCGGCGGCTTCCGGTGGTTTTCCGGCAACAATCGCCGGTGGCGTTTATTGGCCGGAAAGTGGTCGTGTTGGGTACCCTCGGAACCGGCTCGGCGAGTCCGACTCATCTATGGCATCAGCGTGGCCAATGGAGGCGGCGGCTCACCGGAAAATGGCAAAACAGAGCCGGCGGCGATGGGTCGCTAGATCCGGCCGGCCACGGCGGCGATGGCCTCCGTTCCAGTCGGGGAAGGTCGCTGGAAGGCTGAGGGTGCTGAGGCGACCGACCGATCGCGGCGGCGCTGGTCGCCGGCGGCGGAATCGGAGACGGAAGCGCAACATGGGCGTGGCGTCGCGGCGTGGCTTCCTCGCGTCACGGCGGTCCGATGGTGGTCGGACCTGGTCGGGGCGGCAGGGCGACGCCGTGGCCGGGCTGGGCGGCGTCGATCGGCGGCCGGGCGGTGACATGCGCGACGGCAGCGGCGGCGCAGCGGCGAGGGTTTGGGGAAGAAGAAAGGAAAGGTCGAGGGTGTGTGTGGTGGCAAACTCGTAAATATTACTTGACTCGTCTCCGACTCGAGTCAAGAATAATATTTATAGTCGTAAAAAAATTCCAAAAAAATATGGGAAAAATCCCATAAAATCAAACAACACCAAAAAATCATAATGATATGCTCTAGAACTATCAACCCACCCAAAATGCCCGTAACGCGTCCTAACGCGAGTAAACGGCCTAAAACTAATTCTACGATCCATTATATATCATAATAAACAAAAATGAACTGCATACTCTCATATATTCTGATAACTCATTCTTTTCTGTTGTGTTCATGACGTTATCATCATATACTTGGGTACACATGACCCTCATGGCTCATACACGAGACCGGCGTCGGCTCGGTACACGTGTTCTGAAACTGACTCGACTCGAAAATAACGGTCGAACCGACCGGTTCTGAATATAAAACCCTGACTCGAATCGTGGGTTTTACAATCTTCCCTCCTTATAAAAATTTCGTCCTCGAAATTTTAACTCAAGGAGGTTCTGCTGAACTACTACCTGGAAGCTGGATACACATCAGTTGTATCCTCTACACTCTTCGATAGCCATGTACATCCTCATTGACTGTAGTTGCGCTGTCATGGCGGGTTCTGCTTGTGATGCTGTCAATATCCAACATTCTGGTTTCTAAGTCATCTGTGCATGTTCTGACATTACCATCATCCTTCTCTTCTGTTCTGATCCCTACTGCTAACTCGGCGGAAAACCTAGATCACCCCTAAGGGCCTACTGGGTTGGTCAAGCAAATACTCTAGAGTATCGCAAGGTTCTAATCTGGGCTATGTCTGGAAAACTACGCCGAGGGTAAGACCTACCTGCTAACATCTACCCATGTCCCTCTAATCCTCATCTGTGAACCGTCACCTACATGTACTCGCAGGAACTCTACTCTAGGTCCTACAGTCACCTCAAGGCCTGCTATGAGTCTCCTGCTAAGTACGGTGGATACCCTAATGAGCTGCACGGCTCACTGTCGCCAGTCTAGGTCCAACTCTCAGGTGTCCCTATACAAGGAACTGGACCGCTCACTTGGTTCTAGTTGACTCGGTCCTGAGTCATGTATCTCACTCTGTTCTATAAGAGAACAAGGATAGCTGCTATGACTCTAATGTATACTATGGCTCCGGTGGCTATCTATACAACCACTAAGTACAACTCTGTGACGGGATGGTCGCGAGAACACCTGTACATGCACAGCGTGTCTCAAGGAGTATGATAACATACTCTGCATAGGGCTGTAGCATCTGCATCTGGTCTGTGGGACATGCTCTGATCAATGTATACTCATCTCAATCATCTGGGTAAACTGATAGTAAAACTGATACAAAAGGGTGAGTGGAAATCCTCAAGTGAAAACTCCACTCTGTCTGATATCTCTGGGTTATAAGAAGGGAGGCTGAATCTCGTGGAAATCTAGTCTCACTACTCAAGAGCTCTCAATAAGTGGTATCTCGTCCTCACATGTGGTATCTGATGCCAGGTAAACGGGGGATCCTGGGACCTGTGGGTTATGGGCCCACACGCTTCTGCTGCGCAACTCTTATCTATGGTAAGGTTAAGGTCTCATGCAAATGGTAGGGGGATAAAATCCCTATGTAGCATACTGGGTGGCCCAAAATATTGGTAGGTCTGTGGACTTGTCTCTAAGATCACCACAATTCACTATGCCACAGGTGATCAGGCTGTGGAATAGTCAATCAATGACAAATCTCAAAAACGGCTCCTAATTGGCTCTAGTTTAATCAGCTAACAGTAGGCACGTGTTTCTCGATACTGTACTAGTCACGCACTTCTAAACGGGCGGGGTTCAAATGACCCAAAGAACCACTGTCTCCCCTCAAGTCTACGGGGACTTATAGTGAGGTTTGACGCGTGTCTCGTCCGCTCTTCAGTGGTGTGTGACCTGCCGTCCCGTACCGATTTGTAGTACTAATCTCAACTCACATGACTACTACCGCTGTGGTAGACTCTCAAGCAAGGCTATCAATAAAGATGAGCATACACTGATATACTCCATCCGGTCCACTCTCATGTTGGGGTGAAATCCTCATTGGAAGATCGATCTGCAAACATCTACCTGTACTGTAAAACCTAATCAGTACCATGAAGGTACCTCTATACTCGGGCAAGGCTCAATCCTATGGTTCAAGGTGAGAACCTAATCGTGCTGGCGAAACATAAGGAAATCAATATCTCTCTGAAAGACCCTTCCTCACTAACCCTCTATCCATGCCCAATACTCTAATACAAGCCTAACCCCTATCGCCTACTGGCCCATCGCTACATGGGTTAAACTGCATGTGTCCCTGTACCAACCATCTGATCTATGTATGCTGGTTGTGACCCATGGATGAACGATCATGCAGTCTACACAATCTGATCATTGTGACCGTCCCATCTGGAGGTCACTCTGTCATGTTCCCTGACTCTGTCCATACGCATCCCTATGAGACTGTAACTAACAGTGTCTGATGGGGACATCTTGCAATATTCATCTGACCCAATGGTGTTAGGTCAAGACAATGATTGCAAGAGAACTGTGAAGTGGGATCTTATGCCATCTCATCCAAATAACCTCTGTTCTCCTAACTCTTCTCTATTATGCTGATGCCTTTGTAACTATATCTCTTTCCTCAAATTTTGACCCTACTAATACCTAACTGATCTACTCGGTCGGCGGGTGAGCAAACACGGACGGCGGTAGTGCATATTCGGTCGGCGGTTGTGCACCTCGGTCGGCGGTTGTGCAACTCGGTCGGCGGTTGTGCACCTCGGTCGGTGGTTGTGCACTCGGTCGGCGGTTGTGCACTCGGTCGGCGGTTGTGCACTACCTAGATGCAGAAAAATCTAATCCTACTCATATGCATCGTAAATCCACTACTGTCTCTGACATGCCTTCGCTGCTAACAACTCAGCTCAGGTTGTCCAACTATACGTGTCTGATCCGGAAGGGTTTGGATCATGGGGTTGACACATATGATGGTAAACCTATACTGAACCCACTCTAATCTCCAGAAATCTGGAGTGTCTGCTTCCATTAGTGCTGGCTGGCCCTCAAACGATAACCACTGACCTGGTACCTTATCTCTGGTAGAATCCTATCAAATATCTGATCTTGTAGGCAATGGTGGTCCTAGTCTTTTCTTCACCATATCAAGACCTTTGTCTAGCAAGGATCCAAAACTGCTGCCCATAGGTTATAACCTAGTGGAAAAAGGGAATGCGGTGAAGTGCCTATCGGACTATCGATCCACCTCACTACTATTCCTCATATGCCAACTAACTTGCCAATTTCTCCATACTTCAAGCTCATTCCCACTATGTACGCCACGTCCCATGGAAGCCGGACTTATGTGGTGACATGCAAAGGATGGACACCTAGTCAACATCCAATTTAACCGCAGTTTACTGAACATGTGGTCACCACGACTCATCCAAATCTCTTGTGCGATGGACAGAACTAGTGGGTCTCTAAGCCCATCATGACAAGCCTGTCAGATTCCTGCTGACGGTTACTGACATCCAAATATGGTATAAGATGGGAACTTATACCCATTCTACCCCTACTAGCACTACACATACCTTGCTCACATCCAACGAAGCATGCAATTTGACATCATGATGAAAGTCCATAAAAATTACCTGTCAGCTCAACTAAGGCCAGTTCCACGTACTCCTGATTAAGCCCTGAATACACTATTATCCAGACAACTTATGAAGAAAATCTGCATGTAAAGAAAATATACGAAAACATACCTGCCAGCTGGACTCGGAGCAGTCTTTGCACACACATCACCTATAAAAGTATCATACATCTTAATCGGCCGAGAGTGGCTCTGATACCAATTCTGTAACACCCCAAATCCGGTTCACACTCGTGAACCAAACCGGCATGTTACAGGCCCCGGTTAGGTCGGCTAACCCGAACCTAACTCGTGCGGATCCAATCTCGGCGTCTTAAGATGAAGATCCAACTTGCTATATGTATGTATGAATGCATAAAACCCTAACAGGATACTACATGGATGACATGCAACCAATTTTCACACCATTACAATTACTGATGTAAAAATCCTGAAATAAAACCGATCAGGGTCTCCCCTAAAAGTGCAATTATGGGCCCACCCTGTCAAAATAATATATATATATATATATATACACATGCATCCATGATTTCATTCACACAAAATCTAACATATTATGAATCTCATTCTGAAGCTTGGGTCTTCAACCCATCACACTTCTGCTGCGCTATCTCTGATCATATTCACATTCTATCATGTCTCATGCATTTGAAACATGTCATTCACAATATAATAACATAACAATACAATATTAAACATTCAGAAATCTAACAATGTGTGTGTGCACAAGACCTCATTGCTCCTCCGTCCAAGCTGGCTCCTCCAACTCGTGATTATTACCTACATATAGTATAAAAACACGTCAGTAACAAGTGTTACTGGTCCGGAAAATAAAATAACTATAACAAGCTGGCTATGAGAGCAAACTCTCATATGAAAGAAAACATCCTATACTCCACGTGAACACTCTGAAGGGCACTACTGAGGAGCCACTGGGCTGCAGACCCGGTAGCATCCCGAACTTACTGATCTGCTGCTGGTACTGTGCCGCTCTCGGCACTTCTTTTTCAGTACTTCTCGTGAAACTTTATCCTAAGCCCTCTCCGTACCTCCATATTTCTCCTGGCCTTGAGCACGAAGGTCGAGTACTCTCAAGCAGTCGCCTTTAGTACCCTTTGAACCACAAGTCCGGACATGCGCTATACTTAACAATACCCGTAAACCTCCACGTTCTCCGGGTGTGAGGAACTCAAACACGGAGTTGTCAGGATCCCTCGGGAATGGAACAGTCCGCTGGCACTAATCCAGAGCCCGCTTTGACTGTCACGGCATCCTCTGCATGGTACGTGCAGTCGATTTCTCCATCTCTCGTCTCACTGAAAACGCGAAAACTACATATATATATATAGGGCTGGGTAGGGATTTATATAATAGGCCCGAAGGCAACTTGTGGTGGATCTTGTTTTCGAAATCATCCTCGAGGGATCTCATCCTCGAGGGGTTATTAATCCAGAAAACTATTCGGTTAAATGGCCCGAGTTAAGTGGGATCCGATAAAGCGCCACTTAACTCGTCCTGTAGGCATTAAAAGAAACATACAATAGAAAAGAGTAAAACAGACGTAGTCCTAAACGGACCTGGTAGAAGCTCCAAGCGTGTCATTGCGCCTAGGCGGCGAGCTCCTACTCCGTACCTACACATCAAAACTAAATACTAACGCCTGCTAACTAAATGATGCATCAAATCCGACATGACCATCACACCACAATACAAACATCAACCATAACAATCAACAATTATAAATGTAAAAATAATTCCAACTTATCCTATTAACACCTATTTTTATTATATTTCCTAAGTTACGTTGTACTCGATTATCATACTCAAATCTACTTTACGTCATTAGCTCATTTAACCTTCATTCCCTGTTAATCACATCATGCACATGTTTACTTCATTCATAATCTTAACATTCATCATAATAATTAATCAACCCTAGCATGCTATGCGAACAATTATCATCAATTTTAAATAAATCAATCGGAGGTAATTATACCTCACGTTGTCGACAATCGGCGACGGTTAGGGTTCCGTCGCGTGTCTCGGAACTCAAATTTGGCGCTCATCGGCGTCCGAAGCTCGATCGGGCTCTACTAGGTGAGCCCCGCGGAAGATCCGGTGAATTCCAGAAATTTCAGGTTTTCCGACAGCTGCTGGCAGTTTTCCGGCAGCTTCCGGTGGTTTTCCGGCGACAATCGCCGGTGGCGTTTATTAGCCGGAAAGTGGTCGTGTTGGGTACCCTCGGAACCGGCTCGGTGAGCCCGACTCATCTATGACATCAATGTGGCCAATGGAGGTGGCGGCTCGCCGGAAAACCGCAAAACAGAGCCGGCGGCGATGGGTCGCTAGATCCGGCCGGCCACGGCGGCGATGGCCTCCGTTCCAGTCGGGGAAGGTCGCTGGAAGGCCGAGGGTGCTGAGGCGACCGACCGATCACGGTGGCGCTGGTCGGCGACGGCAGAATCGGCGACGGAAGCGCAACGCGGGCGTGGCGTCGCGGCGTGGCTTCCTCGCGTCGCGGCGGTCCAATGGGGATCGGACCTGGTCGGGGCGGTAGGGCGACGCCGTGGCCGGGCTGGGCGGTGTTGATCGGCGGCCGGGCGCGCATCGACGGCGGCGGCGGTGGCATGCACAGCGGCGGCGTCGCGGCGCAGGGTTTGAGAAAGAAGAAAGGAATGGTTGAGGGTGTGTGTGGTGGCAAACTCGTAAATATTACTTGACTCGTCTCCGACTCGAGTCAAAATAATATTTAAGTCTTAAAAAAAATTCCAAAAAATATGGGAAAAATCCCATAAAATCAAACAACACCAAAAAATCATAATGATATGCTTTAGAACTATCAACCCACCCAAAGTGCCCGTAACACGTCCTAACGCAGTAAACGGCCTAAAACTAATTCTACGATCCATTATATATCATAATAAACAAAAATGAACTGCATACTTTCATATATTCTGATAACTCATTCTTTTCTGCTGTGTTCATGACGTTATCATCATATACTTGGGTACACATGACCCTCATGGCTCATACACGAGACCGGCGTCGGCTCAGTACACGTGTTCTGAAACTGACTTGACTCGAAAATAACGGTCGAACCGACCGGTTCTAAATATAAAACCCTGACTCGAACCGTGGGTTTTACAGAGGCTATAGCAAGCCTCGCCTCCAGTCAGCTCTCCACCTTGTCTTGTTGGCACACCACACAAGACCTCACAAAAGCTTCAATATCAGCCTTCATCCCTGGCCAATAATGCACCCTAGCCATTAGAGCGTGCATCCTGTCTCTCCCAGGATGTCCTACCCACTGTGTGTCGTGGGACTCCTCCATCAGCTTTTGTCGTAGCCTACCTAGAGGGATATATAGCCGACCCCCACTTGCATAGACCACACCATCATCTAGCCAATATTTCCGAACTAGTCCCTCACTGATTCTGTCAACCAGCTTCCTGTATTCTAGATCCGTCCTTGCTAACTCCCAAACCTGCCCCAATAATAATGTCTCGACCTTTGACATAGCGGCCTCCACTTCCATATTTTTTCGTCTTAGGGCATCCGCCACCTGATTAGTCTTCCCCAGCTGGTGCAACCACTCAAAATCGTACTCAGCCAAAAATTCCTGCCACCTTGCTTGTCTCGGTGATAATTTCTTATGGGTCTTGAAGAAAGTGTTAACATCATTGTTCGTAATCACCACGAACTTAGATCCAAAAAGATAAACCCGCCACACTCGAAGACAATGTACCACTGTGAGCATTTCCTTCTCATGTGCCGAATATCGCATTTCAGCATCCTTCACCTTCCAGCTCTCAAAAGCGTAGGATGCCCATCCTGCTGTAGTACTCCTCCGACGGCTTTATCTGAGGCATTTGTCACTACCTCAAATGGTTAACTGAAGTCCGGCAACTTCAGTATTGTCTCTGATGATATCACAGCTTTTAGTTCATCAAAGGCTATTTGGCTTGAATCTATCCATGCCCATGACTGTCTCTTCCTCAGCAGATCAGTCAATGGTGACACTACATTGTTGTACCCATGTATGAACTTTCGATAGTAATTGGTCAAACCTAGGAAGCTTCTGACCTCTGTCACCTTAGTTGGTTCCGGCCATTCGGCAATAGCTCAGACCTTCGATTCCTCCATGCGCACTGACCTGGCCCAAGAAACTAATCTCCCTGGACTCACTGTATACGACTATGCCGTCCAAATACACAACCATGAACTTATCCAAAAAATCGTGAAACACATCATTCATGAGATTGCAAAATGTAGCTGGCACATTCGTCAACCCGAATGGCATCACAAGGAATTCAAATGACCCATACCCGAATGACCATAGTCGTCTTAGGCACATACTCCGGCACAATCCAGACTTGCCAATAACAGGTCCAGCTTGGTGAAGACTCACTCTCCACTCAGCCTGTCAAACAGATCAGCTATCAAAGGAACATGGTACTTGCTCTTGATAGTCACCTTGTTCAGTCCCTGATAGTCGATGCATAACCTCAAAGATCTGTCGTGCTTCCCCTGGAATAGAACTAGCGCTCCATACAGTGCAGTTGATGGCTGAATCTTCCCCAAATCCTGCAGCTCCCCTAGCTGGATTTTCAATTCTTTGAGTTCTTTCGGCGACATTCTGTATGGCGCCTTTGCTGGTGCTCTTGTCCCTAGCTCCAGCTCGATCTGGTGTTCGACCGTCCTCTTGGGAGATAACCCATCTAGAAACTCTACTAGCATCATGTCAGAATACTCATCTAACAGCCCCTGCAGCTCATCTGCTACCACCACCACATGGTCCGGCTCAACCTCCACCATAACAGCAAGATAAGTCAAGGCGCCCCGCTTGCACCCTCGAGCCACCTGCATTGCTGACAAGTGCTCACTTCCAAAAGTGTGGTCCTCGACCCCAGAAGGCCTCCCACTACCACGAACAAAGCTTGCACCTGCCTTATCCATGATTAGTATACCTCCTAGCTGTGGGAACATTCCCACTCTAGTAGTTCCCATGAAAGGAACGTTAGAACACTCATCTATGCATTGTATGCTTGTATCTCCATTTTGAGACGCTAAGGTTAGGTCCAGGTCGGCTTTACCCAATCAAGTAGATTAGCAAATGGTTCAATCGCCGATAGCATTTTCGCTATTCATAGGTGAACAAAAATGAGGTGTTACACATGGTTCCCTCCTCAAAATTAACAACAAACAAAAAAATAAACTTTAAGGTTCCTTGGGTGTTTGTACTTGAGTTTGATGATTTAGTCCTTTGCCCTTTATTTTAATCAATGATATTTACTCTTATTAACAAATTACCAACTCAATATTGAAGTCTGATTATAAGTAGAAGATTTAACCATTTAAAATAAAAAATAAAAAATAAAAAATCAAATTATTAATTCGCCAAGTACGTAGTATGCATCGACCCAACGACCGATCACCCAAATACCGATCCAAATACCGATCACCCCTGCTCGGTATTTTCAACCAAGTCCCGGAATCACAAGAATGGTTGTCCATACCCAAAATCAGCCGACACCACAAATTACAGACCCCTTGTCCCAACCTTGAATTAATTAAACAAGAAAAAGGAAACACGACACCGTAGACATGCAACCCCACGATGTTTACTCTTCTCCCTAGAAGAGCAGCGAGAACAAAGAGCACCCCATTCACAATATGTCCTCACATTCACAACCCCAAGTTAGTGCCCACATCCAACTTGTTTATATGCAAAACACTCAGCCAATAATTGCAAATGGGTTGTAAAAGATCTAAAGCTGCAACTCCACCCTAAAGGCGAACTTCGACCACCCAATGTAATTGACCATTGTGAAGATCAATTCCACGAACTGGCCTGCAGTACTTCACGTCATTCCCTTGCCTGATGAGGTTTCTCTCCACTCCACAGGAAAGACACGAACATTTTAACCAGAACAAAACTTCAGTGTTCTTCTCCTCTCTCAAGTCCGGCCTTCTCCAATATATGGAAAAGCCTCACGTGCTCATCCCTAAACTCCAGATAAACCAATATCTTGTCTCAAATCTTTTCTCCAAAAGATTGCCTCAAGATATGTCATGTCATTGTGCTTATAGCCACAATGCCATTTGGATTCGTTCATGTTTATCCTTTCCCGGAGTGAGTTGAAAAACCCTTGCTCGTGCATGGTGATTGTAACGACCCACCCAAACCGGCCCGGGTGTTGCCTAAAAATGTAATTGATGTACAATAACATTCCAGAACATGAATTTAATACTACAAATAAGTCTAGAATTTATAACTCATAAAAATAAAACATGTTCTTATAGCATATGACAATATATAAAATAACTATCCCATAGTAACTTTAAATTGGGTCGTTAAAAATAGTATCACAGCAACCTAGTTATGTATTAGATGGTGGGCTAGGCTAGGAACATTGGCTATGCTACTGGTCATGGGCCAAAGAAGGATGTGGGCTGGGGCTAGCAACAGGCCAAGTGTAGGAATTTTGAGGACGAAATTTCTTAAGGTGGGTGGATTGTGAGATCCCTCAACGTTATTCCACATATAAAACCTATTAGAGTAAGATCAAATTTATAAGTGAGAATGAATTATAAATCTTTAACTTAATCAACTACTTTGAAGAGATGACTTAGCCCATTATATTGCACTTTGGGGTCGTTACAAATGGTATCAGAGCAACTTGGTTCTGTATTAGGTGATGGGCTGAACTAAAGACATTCGCTAGGCTACTGTTCACGGGCTAAAGAAGGACGTGGGCTGAGGCTAACAACGGGCCAAGTTTATGAATTTCAAGGATAAAATTTCCTAAAGTGGGTGGATTGTGAGATCTCTCAACTTAGTCCCACATCTAATACCTAGTAGGGTAAGATCCTCTTTATGAGTAGCAATGAACTATAAATTTTTAACTTAGTTAACTACTTTTGATGAGATAACTTAACCTATTATGTTGCACTTTAGGCCGAGTCATTAAAATTCTTTTTATAAGTAGAAATGAATTATATATATTTAACTTGGTTAACCACTTTTGAAGAGATGATTTAGCCGATTATATTACACTTAGGGCCGAGTCGTTATAAGTCATAAGTCCAGTCATGATAGATTTTCGTAAATGCTCTTGAGATCTTTCACAAATGCTCTTGAGATCTATCACAAATGCTCTTTGAGATCTTTTGATCTGTTGCACTTCCATGCTTATGGTAACTTCTCCCATCTAGAAGGCCCAAATCAAGGACCCCATGCTTATGGTAACTTCTCCCATCTAGAAGGCCCAAATCAAGGACCCCTAAAGAAAAACACAGTATTTAACTTCTCCCATCTAGAAGTTATAGGGAGGTTATCCTCAATTATACCACTTATTAATATATTTAGATAATAATATATAAACTATATATGATGACGCCCACATAAAGTTAGAATAAAAATTCTATCATTCTCCCACGTAGTCCGAACATATATTACCATACATAATATTATCCAAAACATTAATCTTCAAAAGAAGAGTATTATATATGAATCATAACAGTAAGTCCTCTTTACTCAAGTATTACCTTCCATATATTATAAGATAAAATACTCTTCAGAAACCTACAATGTGGTTTAAACTTCATGAATAAGCTCACAATGCTGATTCAGGTCCAAACACATATATATTTTATATATGTGTAACAACTTTGTCATTCTCAAATATAATGTGTACACTCTTAATGAGAAGACAAATAAAAAGTAGATTTTCAACAAATAGCATGCCATATACTTAGCATCACATACCAAGCTTGAAATTCAATAAGTCTCATACGGGCTACATGATTTTTTAACATCTTTTGTGGCATGCCTTTCGTCAAAGGATATGTAATCATTAATTTAGTGCTAATGGGTTCGATGAGCACATAATTTGCTTTAATGCATTCTCTAATGGCTAAATAATTAATATCGATGTGTTTACTTCAACTTCTACTTGTATTACTATTAGTGAAGAACACAACAACTGATTTATCACAATACACCTTCAATGACCTTGGCATAGACTTGACAACTTGAAGCTCAGGCATGTAACTCTTTAACCAAATAGCCTGTGATGTAGTCTCAAAATTCACAACAAATTTGTCTTCCATAGTAGAAGTGACAACTAAAGTCTATTTTATATTTATCCACGATATAGCTCCGTTAGCAAGTATGAACATGTATCTAGATGTGGATTTACGAGAATCAGTACAACTAACATAATTTGAATCCAAGTATCTGATGACCTCCAAATAAGAAGATCTCTTGTATGTCAACATGTATTCTTTGGTTCCTTAAAGGTACATCATAATTTTTTTATAACTCGCCAATGCTTAATGCCAAGATTACTTTGATATCTCCCAACATTCCTACAGCAAATGTAAGGTCTAGTTTTGTATAGACTTGTGCATACATAAGGTTTCTAGTAGTTGAAGCATATTGAATATTTTTCATTTGTTCCCTCTCAAGATCATTTTTTGGGCATTGACCCAAATCAAAAATGTCTCCTTTCAATATCTACAATTACTTATTTGAAATCTCTCGAGAACCTTATTTATATAGGCCTTCTGATTTGAACCCCAAGATACATTGAGATCTATCTTTATGAATCTTAATGCTAATGACACAAGACACTTCACCCATATCCTTTATATCAAAATGTTTAAAGAAAATCTTTTTCACTTTATGTAACAATCTCATATCATTAGTTGTAAACAATATATCATCAACAAATAAGACATGAAAAATAATATTACACTCACTAACCTTGTGGTATATACATTGATCCTTAATGTTCTATACAAAATCAAATGAAGAGATTACATTATGGAATTTAAGATACCAATTTGCTTGAGTTCATATATCGATTTCTTAAGCTTACAACCAAGATACTCACCAACAATTGAAAAAACCCCTCAAAGTGTTTCATATAAACCTCTTCTTTTAGATCTCCATTGAGGAAAAAATGTTTTCACATCCATCTAATTTAATTCAAAATTTGAAATGTGTCGTTCGTGTCATGATGATACGGAAGGAGTTTTTCTTTGAAATAGGAGAAAAAGTCTCTTGAGAATCAGTTCATTTTTTTTGTACGAATCATTTAGCCACTAGTCTAGTCTTTTATCATTTAATGTTTCCTAATGAATCTTTCTTGGTTTTAAAAATCTATTTACAACCATTAGCCTTCACCCCATTAGACAACTTGACAAGATCCCAAACTTGATTTGCAATCATAGAATTCAACTTATCTTTCATTGCTTCGTACCAAAATTTTGAATTATTATTATTTATCGCTTGTAGAAACATATCAAGGTTATTTTCTTCTCCAATATTATAATTAGTTTCTTGTAGATAAACAACAAATCATTAGATATTGTTGGTTTTCTCACTCTAGTTGATCTCATTAATAGTTCATCAACATTCCTCTAGAGGTTGTTGATCAATTAGTTACTCAACAATTTCAACTCATTGATTTTCCTCATGAGCAACTTGTTCTACAAGATCATCTTCAGCTTGACGTGACTCTTCATTAACTACTTGTTCAACATTCACCCAATTAGGATGTATGACACTAACAACAATTAGTCAATTTCCCAATCTAGCATTACATTAAGTACAATCATCATCAAAAACTAAGTTTCAATATTAATCACTCCAACTAATCACATCATTCTATAAAAATTTTACATTTCTTGATTCTACAAATCTAGTAACATTTGATGGAAAATAAATCTCTAACCTTTAGACGTTTGAGCATAAGTAATGAAATATCCACTAATAATCCATAGGTCCAACTTCCTCTCTTGAAGGTTATAAACCCTAACTTCAACATAACAATCCCCAACACGCATATGTTACAAACTCGATTTCCAACCTTTAAATAACTCAAATATTGTTTACAAACAACCTTAGTAGGAACCCAGTTTAATATATACACTGTAGTCTTAAAGCTTCCCTCCACAATGAATGAAGAAGTTTGGAGTTTCTAAGGATTCTCCCCACTATGTCTAACAAAGACCTATGTCTGACAGAGACCTATGTCTGACAGAGACCTATGTCTGACAGAGACCTATGTCTGACAGAGACAATATGCATCCATATCAAGATAATATATATCCATACATATGATATCTAATATCTAAGAATTCCTCCTAGAAACCCTTCTTAGATATATTGGTTTGTTTTCCCTTAATGCAATCCACACAAATGTCAAAATCTATAAAATTAAGTCATGCCTTGCGTTTAGGATAATCTTTCCTTATATGTCCATTTTTTGCAGGAGAAACAATTGGATTCTTTCTTGTCATTAAAATGAATAGATCTTTTGTCTTTCCCCTTATACGTTCGACTTCCTTTTTTCTTATTTCATAAGTCACCATGTGTATATTTTCAACAATATCATGAATCAATCTTGCTTTCTTTCGAACACACATGGTCAGAAAGTTGATAAACAATGCCTTTCATTTTCATGATGTGCTTACGCACACCACAAATGTTGGTGAGCTTTATTAAAGACAATTTTGCCATCAAGGTACTAACTAATGAATTGTTTGAAGTCTCAAACCGTTGATCAATAGCTTTCATATAATCCTTGACAGACATATATTCAAGAATTGACCTATGAATACTAATTGTAATGCGAGAGTTAATGAACAACAAGTTCAAACGATTGGATCATTCTTAATGTTTGTACAGTAAAATCTTGCTTTAAGTGCTAGATTCAATTGGAAGGAGACTCATCCTTACAAAGAGCATAGTCAAGGTTCGTGTACTCCAAATGAAGAAGGATTTTCTCACTCTATTCTTTATAATTGTGATCACCACTTAAATAGAGAACCTCAAATTTATCATTAAAAATTACCAAAGACAAAATGGTTCCAAGAAATATATAGTCATGCTTACAATTACAAATATTGAGGCACATTATAGACCATCACTGCAATTATATGCTTACCAATGCAAGTATATTAAAATGAATCAATATATCATTAAAATCTACTTATGAGCAAAGATTTTACACAAAATAGATTCATGTACTACTTCAACGATGAAACTAAAAAAATATTAAATATCTCTCAGTGCATGCGGGCTAATTAAGAAATATAAACATTTACTATTTAACCTAATTAAATAAAATAATCATAATAACCTCCCTGTGGGGTAAGACTATCATAATCATAATATTTAATTATAATATGGTATATTAAAATCCATACGTGATCTATATATTCACTGTATGTATATTTTATCTTAATTAAATATGTTGTGGGTATTCTTAAATTAATTTAAAATATACTAATCACTTAACATATATATATATATATATATATATATATATATATATATCATGTCACGTGCATATACATGACTTATATAAAGATACAAATAGCCCAAAATATGTATATGAATACTCAATCATATGCACAGTAATAAATAGACATCTCACAATTAGGTTCGAACAGTCCCTATACATCATATTGACAACTTAGACATCATTTTAACACCTTAAATAATTCATATATATGCTAATTTTATAGTCCAAATATAATTAAGTGGGAGTATAAATAGCTATATGAACCAATATTCATAGATAAAGCACAGTATATATGGGCGAACACATAAATGTCGAACAGTTCATTATAATTCGTTTGCTAAACTATATATTACTAGACCCTCAAAATAAAAAGAAAGTTGAGAACGGCTAAACAAATCCAGCCTATTTATGATCATTATTTTAAATTATTAAAATTCATTTAACCCTTTATTAAATTTTGTTTGCAATATGATTGTTATTGCAATTTAAAAGTACTTTACCCTTTATTTGACATTAATATAACATACAGCCCTTAATAACTCATAACTACCAAATATTGTAGCATCTTCTTCCTTGAGTTCGTTCATGCGTGAATTTTTTTATTTGACGTAAACCGTGGATTATAAACATTATAAATATTATGCTCACACAAAATAACGCACAAATTAATTATATTAAACCAAAAGGCTTCTACTTTATTTGTCATTGGTTCTATTTGATAGTTTGATGAAAATTATTAATATTATCATCATACCAATTAAAAAATAAAAAGTTTCTATTATAAATATCATTATGATAATGGTATGAAATTGAGAAAAAATTTTACGAACAAAATTTTAAATAAAAAATTCCACCCCTATGATATCAAATGTAAATCCTTAATAAATATATTTATAATAAATAAATCATATCTCCGTAGATTGTCATAAATATTTTTGAGATTTTTGATATGTTTCTCTTCGAAAGTAATCAGCAAGGGAGTGAAGATGGGAGATGTGGCGTTTGCTCTTCATGTTTGTGAGTGGAATTTAGGTGAGTAAGCTCTAGGTCCTCCGCAGCTGCTCTTGTTGGTTGTTGTTACGGGGTTTAGCTCTGACCCCTGTGACAGCTGTCTCCTGCACGGCGGAGGTGGTCGAGGAGGATAGCATATCTAAATGATTATAGCGGTTAACCACTTTAACCCTTCTTCCTCCTCATTTTCCTCGTTTGTTGATGTGAGAATGAAATTTTTTCCCATGCCACGTTTCAAAACACGATTGCACGTCTCAAGAAAAAAATCATTCACAAGATTATCACATACAGTGTATCTATGGCTACTAATTGAGCGAACTAACTCGTGAGCATTTGGCATTTGACTCGGTTCGACTCGACTCGAAACTCAATATTTAAATACTCGAGCCGAGTTTGAGTAAGGTAATATTCGACTCGTCTCGACTCAGTTATAACTTGAACTTAACCCAAAATTAACTCGAATTTGACTCAATATAATAATATAATAATATAGTCTTTATATATATATATATATATATACTAATAAGTATAATTTTAACTAGTTATATTTATTTATATATAATATAATAACAAAGTAGTGAGATAGCTTAGATAGTAGGTATTCAAGTCAAAGACCTGGAGGTCGTAGGGTTCAATCCACGCTAACTTCAATTTTTTTAAGTGAATTACTTTCCACTTCACAATCAAGCCGGTTTCGTTCGTGACGAGCTAGAACAACATAAAAATATTCGAGTCGAGCTGACTTCATTTTTTAAGTGAGTTAATATTCGAGTCGAGCTCAAACAACATAAAAATATTCGAATCGAACTGTAAATATTCAAAACTCGTTTAATTTTGAACCAAATTCGAATGACTTTTAAATTATTAAAATGGAGTTGGAACATAAGTTGACTTCAGACTCACTAACTTGTCCCCTTCGTCTGCACTCCATATATTTGTGTTGAAGGGGGAGCCGGGAGCAGCTTGGAAGAGATAGGAAGAGATGGACGAAGCCAAAAGCTCTCCATGTCTACCTCCATCGCCTATCACCATCGTTTCCGAGAGCTACGTCTACCCAGATCAACCTTCCACACTGGGCCGCCTCACCCTCTCCGTCTTCGAACTCAACATGCTCTCCATTCCCTACATCCAAAGGGGTTTCCTCTTCACTCCGCCAATTTTTCCTTCTTCCGACGTCATCAACCACCTCCGCTCCTCCCTCTCCAGCGCCCTCTCCTTCTACCCTCCCTTGGCCGGCCGCTTCTCCACCGACCTTGACGGCTCCTTCTTTGTTGACTGCAACGACGCCGGCATCGACTTCGTTCACGCAGTCGCTCCCAAATTTTCCTTGGCCAACCTTGCTGTTCCTAACTCCGACGTGCCGGACGCTGTCAAGGAGCTCTTTCTCTTAAACGAAGTGGTTAATTTTGAGGGCCGTTCCTTCCCACTAATGGCGGTGTAGGTGACGGAGCTGGCCGATGGGCTCTTTGTGGGCTGCTCCATCAACCATGCCGTGGCCGACGGCACCTCTTTCTGGAACTTCATCAACGCCTGGTCGGAGCTGTGCAGGGGCGTTGAGATGATCTCCCACCCGCCCGACTTCCGTCGCTGCTTCTTTGACGGCCCGCCGCCGGCGCCATGCATCCCTGCCGCAGGCAGGGCAGTGGCCGGGTCTATTACCGCTCCCATCCTGGATCGGGTCTTCCATTTCTCCAAGAAGGCCATTCAAGATCTCAAGAACAGGGCCAACTCCTCGGCCGGCGGCGACATTAGTGAAGGCGAGATCTCGTCGTTCCAAGCACTGTGCTCGCAGCTGTGGAGATCGGTGACGAGGGCAAGGCTGGTAAGCCCGGGCACAAAGACGACGTTGGTGATGGCGGCGGATTGCCGACAACGAGTGGATCCACCACTGGGCGCCCACTATTTCGGCAGCCCTATTCTGGTCATAATAACGGTGGCGAAAGCAGAGGAGGTGCTGGGAAGGAGGTGGGTTGGTGCGCCCAGCTGTTGCACCGCAACGTCGCCGCGTTTGGGGACGAGGCGGTGAGAAAGGCAGTGGAGAAATGGAAAGTGGAGAGGAGACCAGCAACGAGGGGAATCTCAGATGGGCCGAGGCTAGTCATTGGCTCGTCGCCGAGGTTTGCCGTGTATGAGAGCGACATGGGGTGGGGCGGCCCGTGGCGGTGCTTGGGCCGATGGGAGAGTGTTGGCCTTCCCAGGGAGGGAGGGCGGTGGGAGCATCGACCTGGAGGTCTGTCTGGCGCCGGAGACGATGAGCAGATTGTTGTCGGACGGCGAGTTCATGAAATACGTAGCCTAGTATCACAGTGAAAAGGAGTTAATTATGTTCTTTAAGTTCATGGATTGTAGTTTGTTTTGTGATTCTTCTCACAAAAACATGATTAAAGTTTCAAACATTCCTTGAAATTGGTAGCTTCCCATTTTTAGGTGGCCGTCAAGTATTGATTGGCTGATATAAATCATCCGACAATTTTTTTAAAGTCAGATTTAAATACCACGTACTACCAACCCATACATTATTTTCCTTCTTTAATTTGGCATAGTTCAAACATTTGTACTATTTTAATCTAAAATCTTTTTCACAAAGTTCAGTTTTCTAAAAAAATTGCAGTATTTTAACGTGAATTAGAGGTGTTGTTAATTAAAAGCAAACACGGTCGTCCTATAATAAAATTTTTTGAATTAGTATCACATTCAATATTTTTTGGTTAATGTTTACTATATTAATAGAGTTATACTTAATTAATAAGAATATATTAGTACTCCATATCATTCGTATATATATATGCTAGACTCAATGCTAGGTTCTTAGATAAATTAGATTCATGTACTATGTTAGTTACCTTAAACACCGTGGATTGTAGTTTATTTTTAAAAGTTTCTCAAAAACTTGAAGCTCTTAACTTTTGGCACCATTAGCTAGATTAATTTATTAACTTGCTCATAAAATTATCCTTCAATGAGAATATTGGTTCATTCAAAAAATTTTATTGGCAGAATGATATTGGCAATGTGGATTAAGTACTTTTTGGATAATGATTGATTTATTGAATTTGCCATATAAATTATGTTTACATGATTGAGGAACAATAATCTAAAACCCACGATTCGAGTTAGGGTTTTATATTCAGAACCGGTCGGTTCGACCGTTATTTTCGAGTCGAGTCAGTTTCGAACACGTGTACCGAGCCGATGCCGGTCTCGCAGATGAGCCATGACAGGGTCATGTGTATCCAAGTATATGATGATAACGTCATGAACACAGTAAAAGAATGAGTTATCAGAATATATGAGAGTATGCAGTTCATTTTTTTATTATGATATATAATGGATCGTAGAATTAGTTTTAGGTCGTTTACCGCGTTAGGACGCGTTACGAGCATTTTGGGAGGGTTGATAGTCCTAGAGCATATCATTATGATTTTTTTTTGTGTTGTTTGATTTTATGGGATATTTCCCAAATTTTTTTGAACTTTTTTACACTTAAATATTATGTTGACATGAGTCGGAGATGAGTTAAGTAATATTTACGAGTTTGCCACCACACACACCCCTGACCTTTCCTTTCTTCTTCCCGAAACCCTTGCCGCGCGCCCGCCACTGTGCATGCCCCGCCTGCTGCCGTGGACGCCTGCCCGGCCGCCGATCGTCGCCCCCTAGCCCAGCGATGACGTCGCCGTGCTGCCCCGACCAAGTCCAACCCCCATTGGGCCGCCGCGAAGCAAGGAAGCCACGCCGCGACGCCGCGCCCGCGTTGCGCTTCCACCACTGGGCGACGGATTTTGGAAGGCACAAAGACGTTGGGGATGGCGGCGGATTGCCGACAACGAGTGGATCCACCACTGGGCGCCCACTATTTCGGCAGCCCTATTCTGCTCATAATAACGGTGGCGAAAGCAGAGGAGGTGCTGGGAAGGGAGGTGGGTTGGTGCGCCCAGCTGTTGCACCGCGGGGTCGCCGCGTTTGGGGACGAGGCGGTGAGGAAGGCAGTGGAGAAATGGAAAGTGGAGAGGAGACCAGCAACGAGGGGAATCTCAGATGGGTCGACGCTAATCATTGGCTCGTCGCCGAGGTTTGCCGTGTATGAGAGCGACATGGGGTGGGGGCGGCCCGTGGCGATGCTTAGCGGCGCTTGGGTTGATGGGAGAGCTGTTGGCCGTCCCAGGGAGGGAGGGCGGTGGGGGCATCGACCTGGAGGTCTGTCTGGCGCCGGAGACGATGACCATATTGTTGTCCGACGGTGAGTTCATCATGAATGCATTGCCTAGTATGAAAAGGAGTTAATTATGTCCTTGAAGTTCATTGTTTGTGCTTAATTTTGGGAAGCTTCTCACAAAAACATGATTAAAGTTTCTAAATTTCTTCCCATTTTTTGGTCACCGTCGCGTATTGATTGGTTGATATTTTTTATTGCTTGCTTGCATAAATCATCGTTGCATGTCACAGTTTTAAATACCACGTCTTCCCACCAGATTTTACTTCATATAGCGTTTTTAATTTAGTACAATTCAAACTTTTATACCATTTAAAATTGTGCTTTAATTTACAATTTTTTTCGCAAAGTTGGGTTTTCTAAAGAAAATTGCGGTATTTTAACGGGAATTAGAGGTGTTGTTAATTAAAAACCAAATACGTTGGTCCTACTATAAAATTTTTCAAATTATTAATATCACATTCAATATTTTTTAAATAAGATTTAGTATATTAATAAAGATAGACTTAATTAATAAGAATATATTAGTACTCCATATCATGCTTTTATGTATATAATATATATATATATATGTATATTTATATATATGCTAGAATCAACGACGGGTCCTTGGATAAATTATTCTCGTGTACTATATGTTTGTAATGATCGGCATTAGCTTGTTGGGGCTTATCCAAAATTACGGATGATATTAAAATAAAAATAAAGCTCATGCATTATAACATAACAAATAATTATGTTTAAGGTATAATATAACGAAAATAATTTAAATATGAAATTCAAATATCTCTAAGAATTTATTATTATTATATATATATATATATGCTAGAATCAATGACATAGTCCTTAGATAAATTATTCTCATGATAGAAGACCAACCATTCGGGCGTGGGGGTTACCCGAAATTTACACAGCATATAAAAATAAAAATAAAGTACATGTATTATAATATAACAAATAATTATGTTTAAGGTATAATGTAATGAAAATTGATTTAAATATAAAATTCAAATATCTTTAAGAATTTATTAATTATAAAATAAATTATACTATATTAAATATAATATGCAATAATAACGTAAGATAAACTAATTACATAAAAGCAAGTTTTACAGCTTCTAAATCATTTCTAATAGTCACAATTATAACTCAAATAATATAAAGAAGAAGTCAAAATTTAATTCATCAATTCTTCCAACTTGGGTTGGTAAGAGGACCACCAACCATACCCTAACTAACAGTCTGAGTACTCACTTGCAGTTACAAAATCACCCTAGTGATAAAATCAGCTAAATTGTATAATTACATGAAATAAATCAATATATTCAATGTCTTTATTTATCAAGTCTTTAGTGATTGGAGCTATGCGAGCACCAATTATGCCAGGAGGGGTGGCCACCTCATCCAATTGCAATCACATGTATGCGCACCCATGCTATGTGGTCCATGACTTATAGTTACCAATATTTACTGTTGACTTATCCTCTCGATGTATCACAAATGCACAATGATCATCTTGCTCAATGCACCCTGTCACCCATTTCAAAATGGGGCAGATATTTTGTCTTTCAAATAATTTTAAAGGTGTGGGCCCTTGCATCAAAAATAACAGATAAAACAAATTATATGATTCAAAGTCAAACCTATTTGAATATAGGAGACAACAGCGGCGCTCAGGAATTGATATGTATTTGAATCTTAGGAGTTAGTAGTCAACGATATGCTAAGATTGGTGATATTATTGTTGTTGTAATCAAAGAAGCGATGCCAAATATGCCTCTAGAAAGATCTGAAGTAATTCGGGCTATAATTGTATGATACATGTAAAGAACTTAAACGTGACAACAGTATGATAATACGATATGATGACAACGTAGTTAATTCTTTTACCCGGTTGCGCTCAGCGCAATGTGGTCAACATAGTTAATTCTTTACTTCCGGTTGCGCTCAGCGCAATGTAGTCAAATCTGGGCTCATGCTGACCAGAGCTATCAAAAGAATATCACGACTTTGCAGTAGTTAATTCGGACCTCAAATTGTAACATAGCTGGACCGATGCGCAAACAGTAAAAGCAAAGTCTAGTCTAAGGAAAAATAACTAGATTAGATCCTGCATAACGAAATCTAGATGAATGTCATAAATGAGCAATAAATAATAAGGTTTAATGTTTATTTATGCGATCACCAATTTATAATCATATCAAAGCAAACCATCCAAAGGTTGAAAACAATAATTTATTTCCATCCACTTAACTAAAATTTTGCATGACATAAATACTTATTAGCATGATAATGCATTAATATATTAGCTTTTAAATTAATCAATTATTCAAATAAAGATTCACCCTTAACCTAAGATAAAATAATTATTGACTTAGTAACATATATTTAATTACTCATATTTGTCTATTTTCCTTGACATGTTAATTATTTAACTAAGGAAATATTATTAGTCTTAGAAATGTTGATTATCATTTACACTATTCATTAATATCACATTTTAATTCTATTTAAGAAATGATTATAACTTATTCTATCAATAATAACTTTATTATATATTAACAATAATTTATTAACTTTTCACTAACTCTAATTAATCATCTTAAGATCAGTTAGATCATCATATCTAATTATTTAATATAGCTTATATTAAAATTTAAAGGATATCACTCGTAAGATTATTTAAATTATTTAGCTCATTAAAGGTTCAAACTTTATTTATTTTAAGCGTCTTATTAGGGTCCAACGATTGCGATGATCTCACTATTATATTTTAATAACTAATTTAAATTATTAATCTATTAATAAATATTTAATATTATACTTAACAATCAATTAGATAATATGTCATTAACTATATAAAATAGTTGGGACCATGGGTCACTTGATAATAATTTATGAACTTGTTCAACAGTAAAATATAATCACCACCCAATAAAGATGAAGAGGACTGCGTAGATTCAAAATTTAAACTTCTAGATCAAACACCAAAGCCTCCTTCAAGCACTTTACCCAACAGCCACAATTATCTTATTTAGGCCAATATACATATGTACATCTAAATATATATTAACTAGATCACCAAAATCCTCGATCACAATATACTACCCCTCTTTACCCAAGCATAACAATTAAACAAACCACAACCAAGAAATCATAATCTAACCCTTGCACAACCACTAGAGATGAAATAACACATTGATAACATAACACCCACTCTACCACAGGTATACAAAAACCCCTTAAGGTACCTTGCAATTGCCTAATAATATGCAAGATAAAAATTACATGTCATGCATGAGATCATACAAGGAAGAAAAGGAAATGAAAAGAGCACCGATGAGAAGAAAAGAAGTAGGTCGGGATGACTGGCCTACTTAGTGTCTAAACCTCTTCCCACAATCATCTCTATTTAGCGATTGAAAGTGATCTAAGATAACCATCACAACTATAAAAACCTCTCAAACAATATCTCATAATTTTCAAAATCTGATCCCTAAAAGATCTCACCAAAACGTCCCTTTAATTCTCTTCCATAGTAAATGAAATATCCACTAAATTTTAATAATTAATTCTTGGTATACTGACCTCCCCCATCCAAGAGAAATTTATTGTTATTATTGTTGTTGTTGTTATTTCATGGTTTTTACAATGTTAGTTACCTTGAACACCATGGATTGTAGTCTTTTTTAGAAGTTTTTAAAAAACTAGAAGCTCTTAACTTTTGGCACCATTAGCTAGATTAATTTATTAAATTACTCATGAAATTATCCTTCATTGAGAACAATGGTTCATTCAAAAAATTTAATGGCAGAAAGAAATTGGCGATGTGGATTAAGTACTTCTTTGGATAATGATTGATTTATTGAATTAGCTGTATAAATTATGTTTACATAATAGTGGAATGATAAGCTATGGGGTTTTCTCGTTACCAATCTTGTAAAAATAACCGCTAGTAATTCTCTCTAATTAATGACATGGGAACAAGAATGAGAAAGGATGGTATACACACAACCACACTGAATATAGACTCCATGAGTCCCACAAACTCTAAATATACTTATCTAAATTAATTTGAATATGCATAGTTCCTTCACTAACATATACTTGATTTTACCCATATTGGATTTATGACTAAATTTTACTGGTCACTCAAGTTACCCATTTTTAAAAAATTTATCCTCATAATTCTTTGACTTAGCCTATAAACTTCATCTATGCCAATAAGCTGAACATCTAATACATTTCTAGATCAGCTCTTTTATCATTTGAAATAGTTCAATCTCAATGTAGCCTGATTGGTTTAAATCATAATTTTTTTAAATGGTTAATGTAAATTGAAAATTTATAATTCATCCCCATTAATAATACATTGATTTTATGTCATTAGATATTGAATGTGAAATTTGCTTTGCAGGTAAGATTTTGTTGGGATCAATTGGTGACAAAATCCGACTGTCCTTGGCAACATGATCCAATATTCGCCCAACTTCAATTCCTACCATCTACACCATAATCACATTCGAACACTATCATTGTCCATTACCAAATCCAGTCATGACTAAATGTGGACAGCTAGGAGGCTGTATCTAACCATTAGTCGACCACAGCCTATTCGTAGGCAACAATCAGTGTTTTAAATACCTTATTACCGGTTACAAAATCAGATTTATTGTAAATACGGTGTGTATTTGGTTCAAATGGGATAAATTGTGCCTAACGAGTCTCTTAAATTATAAATAAAATAGTTCATTAAATATTAAAAACATATTTTCTATTTTATTGAATACCAGTTAAACTATTGTAATTTTCAACAAAATACCAACTTTTGTGAAAAACAAAAATTAAAATTTTTTATACAAATTAAAATAATACAAAAGTTCAAATCGTACCAAGTTTGAAAACACTACACTATATTACAAGATTACCCAATATTATTATATTTAAAACAACCACATACCTTCATTACAAGGGGTGGTCACTCGGAGTTTGATCGAGGAGGAGGTGTATTCTTGACCTTAACTCAAAAGTTTCCTTGTTTGCTTTGGAAAAAAAGAGCTTCCCTTGAGCAATGAATATAATAGTTAGTCATCTACCCTTTAAACTTATAATATTTGCATCAAGAGCCCTTTTATTGGTGAATTTCTCAAGGTTGAATAATAAATACTTACAACTAAGGTTATCTTCCAATTTTCCACGTGCACCATTGTGGAGTATATTCATTTTTATGAAAAAATGTGAAAATAAAACATTATATAAAGATCGCTCGATGGCTTGTTGCGGGGAGCACTCGACACATTATGTTGAAATCATTTAACTCCTTCCCTTGTTCATTCGGTACTAATAGTGCCACCTATACTTCATTTTTTCCCACTTGTAATTTGTTTAGGCTCCACTTGACTACCATTAAACAGAAAAATTATATAAAATCTATATATAGGGGTGGGCATGGACGTCCGAATTTCTCCGTCTGTTTGATGTTCGAAGCACGTCCAACCGAATTCGACCGTATTAAAATAAACCAAATATAGATATTTTTTTGTCTGACCGAACGACCGACTGAGTGTCCGATATTTTATATCAATAATATAATATTTTCAACATTTGTAAGACTAATATTATAGTTTATAAAAATTTTAAAATATAAATATACAGTAAAATTAATTAAGTTTATACATAAAATTGATATTTAATATCTTAAATATCCAAAAATGACATATATATATAAAAGGATAAAAGTCACTCTTATATTTAGGAATTTAGAACTATACATTCACATTAATAATCATATCAAACCACTTACAATTTAGTTAACATGCTCTAAATTTTTAAAGTCAAACAAAAAATAATCTACGTATAGAAACTTTAAAATAATCATTGACATCAAAATATAGTTCAATATTGCATATACTTCAAAGATAAAATATTGTAATAATTGATTCTTCATCTAGCTCACCTATATTAAAAAAATATAAAAAAGTTAATTACTCGTGTTTTATATCCTCTTTATTTTAAAATTAAGATATTTCCCTACAATATGCCTTGATAGTTGCATAACTTTCAGTTCCCTCGAACTTCTTTTCACAATAACAACAAATAGGAGATGTTCTATTCTTCTAATATTTTATATCAAAATAGGCGCATACACCGGATGTTATTTTTCTCTTTTTAATAATGTACTGTTTATATATTATCCTTCTTTAGCAATCGAATTTTTACTATCATTTTCACCTCTACTTTATTCAGTTACATTTAATAATAAACTTGTATGATCCATCTTCGAAAAAATATATCACATTATAAACATAATGTAAAACTAGTGATCTGAGTCAGGGTTTTATACTTATGAACTGATCGGTTCAATCGTCGGTTCAAGTCGAGTATGTTTTAGAATACGTGTACTGACTCGATGCTGGTCGGGTGTATGAGCCATAAGGGTCATGCGTACCCAAGTATATGATGATAACATCATGAATACAACAGAAAAGAATAAGTTATCAGAATATATGAAAGTATGCCAATTATTTTTTTATTTTATATATAGTTAATCGTGGAATTAGTTTAGAGCTGTTTACTGCGTTAGGACGCGTTTGTAGTGTTTATTTTATTTTATGGGATTTTTCTTGATTTTATGGATTTTTTTTAAGATTTATTCTGAATTAGTTATTATTATTGACTCGAGACATGAGCGAGTCAAGTCTTATTTATAATATTGCCATCAATCAAACCCTTGACCTGTTTTCCCTTCCCCGTCCATGCCGCGCCGCCCCCTTATCGTGGACACTGCCACTGCAGAGGTCGCCCTGCCGCCGATCGTCGTCGCCAAGCCCCACCGCGGCGTTGCCGTGATGCCCCGAGCGCCCCCACCGTCGCCCGACCTCCACGACTCCGGAATCGCCGCTCGTTGTCGATTCCGCGGCCGATTACCCTCTGCTCGCATCGTCGATTCGGTCGTAGGCAACCGTCGCCGCGGCTGTCCAGTCACTGCTTTGACATTGCCAACCCTCCCATCGCCTTCCCCGACAAGAGCAGAGCCCATCGCCGCCCAGGCCGACCGGATCTAGTCACTCACCACCGACCGCCTCTGTTTAACCATTTTCCGGCGAGCCGCCACCTCCGCCGAGCATGTCGACGTCGTAAATGGGTTAGGCTCGCCGAGCCGATTTCAACGGTTCCAACGGAGGTTCGCTGGCAGTGCAAGCGCGGCGGCGGAGGGTAGGCGGCAACGGAGGCAGTGGCGGCGGAGCAGACGATTTCGGACTGTCCACGGCATTGCTTGGGCCTGACGGACAATTCGATGTCCGAGTCGGTCGGACAAATTTTGTCCGACAAAATTTCGGACGGACACGAACAATAATTCGTCCGATGTCCGTCCGACCGATGCCCACCCCTATCTATATATATGGTAATTCATACAAAAAATAATGATCTTCTATTTAAAATTTACATATATTTAGAGTATTTTGATATAAGATTCAAGTAAGACTTTTGCCCATTAGTGTTTAATCCCAAGAAAGTTTCTTAAAAATATGAAGGGAAACTTTTTGTTAAGAGATTTTATTTTTATGTTCACATCATAACTAACCCTATAGTTGTCTAATATAACTAAGAATATTTTTACACAATTTTTATCTTTATTATGTCAACCAAAAGGATCCTTACTACAATGAAGCAATTCCGCATTGACATTAAATTAACATATAAGCCAATGCAGGCAGACCTGCATGGGCATCAGATAATTTATTATATATTTTATTTTAGCGCAACTATCCTATTTTATATTTCATTTATTCAATTTTATTTTAGCATTAAATTATTATTAATTTTAGATGTTCCACTTAGGGATATCAAGTGGGCTGGGCCTCCATGGGCCCCGCCTACACTAGCCTGGCTTTTAGACTGGCTGGCCCAGGTCCGGCCGTGGGATGGAGCAGGGCCGAGGGCCGTGGCCCATCGAGCCGGGCCGAGCCACCTCTGTCCGGGCCGTTTGAGAAAGTTATTGGGCTTATTTTGTAGAGAGTCCAACCATTTTATTAATCTTTTTTATGTTTCCAACTATATAAATAACATGTAAACAACTGGGCTCGCCAGTGAGCTGTCCCAAGGAAAGCACATAATCTCTAGGAGCCAATTTATTATATTATTTTATACAAATCATACGCATAATTTAAAATTAAAATTAATGAAATAATAAAATAAAATGATAAAATAATAATGTTTAAAATAATATTAAAATATTCGATCGGGCCAGTCCGCCAGACTGACCCGCCTACTTGGCCCGGCCTTGGTCTAACCTGGCTAGACCAGTCTCCTTGGAGAGACTCTGCCCAGTCTCTCCCATGGTTGCATAAATCGGAATCGGAATCGGAATCGGAATCGGTTTTCCAGTGAATCGGAATCGGAATCGGAATCGGTCTGAATCGGCCAGGAATCGGTTCAGTTGAATCGGTCCAAATTAATTTAATCGGTTATATATAATAATTTGATAATTCATAATATAAATATATTAAAATTAGGTATTGATGTTATTTTGATATTATTCTGTGTATTATAGTTTATGATATTTTTAAATATTTTTTAAGATTTTTTTAAATTATTTATAAATTAATTATTATTTTTGACTCGAGTTACACTCGAGTCAACTTTTAATTACGAGAATGCCACCCTCCCCTCCCTCACCCCGCGCCGGCGGCGAGCCCGGAGTCGGGGACGCACGGCGGAGGCGGAAACGGGGCGGCGGCGTGGTCGACGGCCGTAGCGGAGCTGCGGCGGAAGCGAGAGCGGAGGGCGGCGGAGCGAGCGCGACGGTGGAAGCGGAGCGGAGGGCGGCGGAGCGAGCGCGACGGCGGAAGCGGGAGGGTTTTTAAAGCCAAATTACCATTTTACCCATGCTTAATTAATTTAATTAAAATCATACCTAGGGTATTTTAGTAATTTCGTAAAAAAACCGATTCCGATTTAAATCGGCCGATTCCGATTCCGAGTTAAATCGGTTGGAATCGGCCGAAATCGGCCGATTCAGTGACCGATTCGGGGCCAACCGATTCGGCCCCGAAATCGGATCGGCATCGCGCCGATCCGATGAAATCGGCCGATTCCGCACGGAATCGGCCGATTTTCTCAACCCGGGTCTCTCCACAGGGCTATCTGTGGATTGGGGGTGACAAGCCAGCCCGAACTATTCAAGTAGTGGGCCGGGTTGGCCCGTTTGACATCGTCATTGCCACTGTCAAATTATCCATCAATTACTTCCAAATCTACCATATCATTACTAAATAAAAAAATTCATGGTATTAATTTCGAAGAAAGTAATTAAATGATGTTTTATAGGAAAATAGGAGGCCATTGATTTTGCTGGCGTATAACTTTTTTTTACATCTTTCCCGACCATTTATAGGCTTACCCTTGTTAAATTACTCCCAAAATGGCTATATCTCACTAGCTTAATCACAAAAAGTCTACTTTTTGATGCTATTACCATGCACCTGAGACCTGATCATAAAACCAACTTTTTTAAAATAAAAAAATCGCTGGATTTGTCAACCGCAAATTTACTTTTTCATAGAATTTTATTAAACAAATTAGTATCATCAATTTGGATAATGAGAATAATTTTATTTGTCATAGAAAGAGTACAAACATGTAATTAATAGATGACTAAATTTGCACATTGTTAATATTGCAATATCAGATTCATACTAAGTGTGTGTAGGGCTGCTAATTGAGCGAGCAGGCTCATGAGTATTTAACGTTCGGCTTAGTTTGACTGGACTCGAAATTCGACATTTAAATGCTCGAATTCAAACTCGAATCCTTCGAGCCGAGTTTGAGAAAGACAGTATTCGACTCAACTCGATTATAACTCAAACTTAACTCAAAATTAATTCGTAGTTCGACTCAAACTTAACTCAATAAGATAATATAATAATATAATTTTTATATAAATATATATATAAATATTAATAAGTTTAATTGTAACTAGCTATATTTATTTATATATAGTATAAAAATGAAGTAGTGAGATAGTGTAGATAGTAGGTATTCAAGTTGAAGACTAGGAGGTTATGGGTTCAATCCATGCTGACTTCATTTTTTTTAAGTGGGTTACTTTCCACTTTACAATCGAGGTGGTTTTGAGCTCATGAACAAGTTGGGTTCAACTCGTCAAAATCAAAATAAATTAAATAGTTTAACTGTATTTGAGCTCGAACAAGATAAAAATATTCGAGTCGAACTCGATCATTCGAGCTTGTCAAAATAAATTAAATAGTTTAAGCATATTCGAGCTCGAGTCGACTTGAACAACATAAAAATATTCGAGTCGAACTCAATCATGCATGTTCAAAACTTGTTCGATCTCGAAAAGAGTTCAAACAATTTTCGAACTATTCAAGCAAAGTTCAAAAATAAGTTGAGCTCCGCTCACTTTATTCATTTAATAGCCCTAAGTGTGTGTGTGTATATATAATATAATATATATATATATATATATATATATATATTTAAAAATGTCCGATCTAAAAAGGATAAAAAGAAAATGAAACAAAAAAGGCAAAAGATCTCTTTGGATAACTCTATAGAAATAAGAGAAATTCACAACCTCTAATACTTTGTTGGGCACTTAATGGGCTTGAAGGAGATTATTAGCCCAATGAGTAGCGGATATCTTGTCAACAGCTCCATTGCCCCACAAGCATACAATCACATCGTAAGTTTGATTTTTATCACACTATGACCAAGGGGTTCGAATTGGGTCCCGCACCCGCAAAACTCGATCAAACCAAATTTTAATGATGGTTTTGGATAATTAATAATAGGGTTTGGTTTGAAACAAGCCTGTACCAAATTATTATATTTCAATTTTAATTATGAAGACTAATATTTATTAACTTCTAAAATTACTATTTATTTATAAAATTATTAAATATGTCATTTTATTTTTAAAATATTTTTTTACTTAGCTTCACCTTTTTAAAAATATATTATTACTATAGTTTGAATATTTTTTTAAAGCATATATTTGAATAGTTAAATAGATACCCGCTTAATAAATGGCTGAGATTGGTTTTGCTTTAATAGTAGATTGTTGGGTTTGGTATTTGAAGTAGAAATTTAAATAATAAATATTGGTTGGGTTTGGTTTATAAATTTAGCTTTAGTGATGGATTTGGTTTAGGTAATACCTGACCAAACCCAACCAATATACACTCCTATTATGACCAAACATTGAGCGTTCTCTTATCCACAGAGAATAAAAATGTTTTTTAATTGAATAACATCAAGAGTGTTTTTTCTTCTCGTTCTTCATTCGCTGGACACTAAAAAGATGTTAGGGACAGATCCATATGATAAAATTTTAAATGAACAAATGCCCTTACGGATCCCACTATTCCTTTTTTTCTGAATTTTGGACAACAATGTGCAGGCATCATCAGAGCTATCAAAATTGTGGTTAAAAAAAATCAAAGTTTGAAACTCGAAATTCAGACTTAATTTGACGTGAAAAGGAGTGGTGTCGGCTCGGAATTGACTCAGAGTCAAGTAAAAATTATTTATATTAAATTACTAATTATGTAAGTAAAAATGTTATAAAATTAGTATATACTACTCTCTTGATACTTGATAAATACATATTTTATATTATTTTAAAATATTAATTTAACTCTTTTAAAAATATTATACATTTTGATAATTTTTATTATATAAATTATTAAATTAGCGCGGAATTATCTATCGAGTTGACTCGACAAAAACTTTCAAGAGGAGGGATCAATAGAAGCATTCAAATGACACGTTTTCAATTCAGGAACTCAATGAAGACCAATTTCTAGCGGCCAACAAGCACCCATGTATTTCTAGTAAAAGGTATACACTGATCCACATATTGCCCAGCTATTGTCGACACAAAAATAAAACATTTATCTTGACTATTTATTCTCTCCAGCTGCAATTTGAAAGAGCCACATCTACATATATGAGTGGGTTTTGTTGACGCCCGAGAGCAACGCCGAGTATCCCCACCATGATTGATGTCGATCAACGGTGGGAAAGCTCAGCATCGACATCCGCACGCTGCCGGGAGGAGTCAAAATTGTTTTGCATATATCCCAAGATAACATCAGTGACCTTGTGCCTAACCCCATTATAATGCATATATAAATTGTGTTTATTTCTCTGGTGTGCACACAGCACTCACCTCATTTTCCTGGCTAAGACATTGGACAATACATTTTCGTGTCTAATCAACAATAGATATATATATACTATGATTTCTTAACATATATGATGACTTAACGCCATGAAACAAGGATGGGTAGTATGAGATGCAGTGAACCTTCCCATGCACTCGAAGGTAAAAGATGTGACACTAGTGTAGCAATCTGATTGACTTCAATCAGTATGCGACATGAAGGCCATGCAAAGACCCGACCATTGTAGGTGGTACTGTAAGATGTATATCAACTTGCACGTCTAACTTGTTTGGAACAATGAAATGAATCAGATTTTTAATTAGTGTCGTATTGAAGTTGAATGTGATGGGAGGCCGCCTCTTTGTGTTCCCAAATAGTGCTTCGGTTTGATAATCAAATATTGATATGATGTTTACTTAAAATCATACATGGTATGTACAAGAATATTAACCTTAGATATGTTGGGACTTGAGAGTGCTTACCATGCATACTTGACTACGGCGTTGTAGTGGGAAGTAGGCGTGGCACAGCTTATCTTGAACGATTTGAGGACATATTACTAGTGGCTCTAATTTTGATAAACCAAAATGGGAGAAGATTTTGGTGGCTTAGTTACTAATCACGTTTTAGAAAGTTACCCACTTTGATTTGTTAATCTTTTTTAGTAATTTTTAAAATTTTTACTTCTCAAAACTTTTGATTATTGGCCATGGGTGCACCGAATCTCTTCCTACCTGAGGGGATTTAAGACATGAAAATAAAGTAATAAAAAAAGTCATAACTAAAGAAAATATAATAAAATAAAAAAACATAAAAATTTTAAAGATATCTTTTATATGTTTGGTGCACAGTAAAATAAGATAAAAATAAAATATTTTTCCCCGATGTGCATCTTATGAAAATTTACCCAATGTCTTATTTTTTACAAGAAAACATTGTTTAATAAAATTTTTACTTAAGCTTTCTTTTTGACTGAAAATAAATTTCCTTTTACTAAATTTTCGAACACTTAAATAAAAGAAAATTTGTAACCTCCAAAATTTGCAATTTTTTTGTATAGATTGATGACAACCACACATATCTTAAAACTTTGTCACCAAAATTTTATTTATTTTAGTGACAAATTTTTCATCACTGAAACCATTATTTTTCTTATGTAATTATCTCATATTCGCTCTAGGCAATTTACTTGTCCTAAGCATAACCTGGTATGAGTGATGTTGAAATCAAATTATAATAAATTCACCGGTCTGTCCCCGGGTAGGTACTGAATATGGGGGCTAGAATTCCTTGATTTATGTATTTTGAATTGGAGCATTAGTGTCTACTCTCCTTGAAATTTGTACAACCTTGACACCATATATATCATCTTATCAAGCCCATCATTATAGTCGTATTATTTTATCATTGATATTGGTTCATCCCATCAAAAAAATCAAACCTACAAATTCACCATTATTAGATAGTTGAGGTTCATTGGGTTTGAACCCGTAACCTTATACCATTAAAGATATTTTTATTATTTTTTAAAGAAATTAAAATTAATAAAATTTGAATTCGTGACCCTTTATAAGCGGTATTTTTATTGTATTATTTAGATTTTTCTGACCGATTCTTCTACTTTTAATCTCGTATATGTATTGAGTTCCCTTTTATTAATAAAGAGTAGATAATCTACATTGCATCATATATCAATTTTGCCAATATATGTATTGTTTATAAAAAATATTAATATCTTAGAAGTACTTTTATGGTATTTATGATCATTATAAAACTTTTTTGTATATTTTAGGTTGTACATGTGATATGTAACACCCAGTACTTCCTTTTTGAATGAATTAGTGAATTTTGAAGCTTTCTATTTCTACTTCCTTTTTGATTAATAAGAGTAGATTCACCTTGAGTTTGATTGACTTATTTTATAAACCTAGATCATTACTTGCATATTAATTTTTTTGGGACAATCAAAATCGAGGTGGGAAAAATGGGAAAATTTTTAGTGGTGCACAAATAATTACTCTTTCATTGCTAAACTCGCACAATAAGGCGAGCCAAGTCTAGTGAATTGACCTTGAGGTATAACTTAGCCAGATTCCACTCCTGCCATATATAATATTTGTTAAGAGTCCAAATCATATAATTTGTCGACCAAGAAAAAATCGGTAGAGCCCAAAATCTCTCTCATGTTTCTTTCTTGAGTACCAACTTGGTGAAAAGACATTCACATTGATTGAGCGATTATAAAATGAGGTATTTGATAAAATTTGGCTCCAAAACATGTTCCAACTCGGCAGACCATAAGATCTGGATTCATATTGCTTCTTCTCTTGTAGAACTACGCACTCCCTTTCCTGTACTAGATTTCATGACAATGATCCAAACTAAGAGAAGATGCCAAGAATTAATGCAAGAGAATCAAATGTATGATCGAGAGTTGTCCACGCTTATATCTATGCACTTCCATCATCCCAATACGCTATGCCCATACTGCAACTACTTGTTGCATAAATGCTACTCGACTCAAGCGAAAATGATAACTTTTCAAGTCAATTTGCACACATCCATCCAAGTTAGAAGATAAGAAATTCATGAATCACCAACACCTGCTGATGCAGAACACTCGGTAGGGTAGTATTTATTATTTTAAAATTTTATCTATTTTTATTATTTTCAGGATTTTATGTAATTTTAGTATTTTTTCTTTAATATATTTTGGAAATATTTTTAGTAGGGTTTTAGTAGTAGATGCTTATAAATAGGAGGCTATTTTCATTGTACGTAGATGAGTTTTGGGTGATGAATTGATTCGGTTGTGTGTGTTTATCTGTTTTTTTGTCGTTTTGTTTTTGTTGTTTAGGAGTAGTTTGTAATTTAGATTATCTGCTTTTCCCCTTTCTACATCACCCATGAGGGAGACAACATCCTAGGTTTACATATTAACTAGGGAATTATATAAAGGCCAAACACTAGTCTCTTGCTCGAAGATTAAATTAATTTAATCTATTAGTGAAAATAAAAATAATATAAAATTATTTACCTTTATTACTTCGATCAAAGTAAAGTTATAGATTGGTGATCACTTTATTCCACAAATTAAACTAAATTGTTAGAGTTATTATATAACACCCCAAATCCAGTTCACATTCGTGAACCAAACCGGCATGTTACGGGCCCCGATTAAGTCGGCTAACCCGAACCTAGCTCATGCGGATCTAATCTCGGCGTCTTAAGATAAAGATACTGATCCGTGATGAATGAATGCATGCACAAAATCCTAACATGGTACTACATGAATGACATACAAATTAAATTTCGCATCATTACAATTATGACAAAAATTCTGAAATAAAACAGACAGGATCTCCTCTAAAAGTGTAATTATTGGCCCACCTTTTCAAAATAATATATGTATATATATGTATATATATATATTATATAAATGCATACATATGCATCCATAATTTCATTCACACAAAATCTAACATCTTATGAATTCATTCTGAGTTGGGGTTTCAACCCACCACGCTTCCGTTGCGTATCTCTGATCATGGTCACATTCTATCATTTCTCATGCATTTGAACATGCCATTCACAATATAATAACATAATAACACAGTATCAAGCATTCAGAAATCTAACATGTGTGTGTACAAGACCTCATTGCTCCTCCGTCCAAGCATGCTCTCTGTCCAAGCAGGCTCCTCCAACTCGTTATTATTACCTACATATAGTATAAAAACACGTCAGTAACAAGTGTTATTGGTCCGGAAATTAAAATAACTATAACAAGCTGGCTATGAGAGCAAACTTTCATATCAAAGAAAACATCATATACTCCACGTGAACACTCTGAAGGGCACTACTGAGGAGCCACTGGGTTGTAGACCCGGTAGCATCCCGAACTTACTGATCTGCTGCTGGTACTGTGCCGCTCTCGGCACTTCTTTTTCAGTACTTCTAGTGAAACTTTATCCTAAGCCCTCTCCTTACCTCCATATTTCTCCTGGCCTTGAGCATGAAGGCCGAGTACTCTCAGGCAGTCGCCTTTAGTACCCTTTGAATCACAAGTCCGGACATGCGCTGTACTAAACAGTACCCGTAAACGTCCACGTTCTCTGGGTGTGAGGAACTCAAACGCGGAGTTGTCAGGATCTCTTGGGAATGGAACAGTCCACTGGCACTAATCCAGAGCCCGCTTTGACTGTCACGACATCCTCTGCATGGTACGTGCAATCGATTTCTCCATCTCTCATCTCACTAAAAATGTGAAAACTACATATATATATATATAGGGCTGGGTAGGGATTTATATAATAGGCCCGAAGGCAACTTGTGGTGGATCTTGTTTTCGAAATCATCCTCGAGGGATCTCATCCTCGAGGGGTTATTAATCCGGAAATCTGTTCGGCTAGATGGCCCGAGTTAAGTGGGATCCAATAAAATGCCACTTAACCCGTCCTGCAAATAATAAGATAAACATACAATAGAAAGACGTAAAACAGAGTCAAGTCCTAAACGGACCTGGTAGAAGCTCCAAGCGTGTCATCATGCCTAGGCGGCGAGCTCCTACTCCGTACCTACACATCAAAACTAAATACTAACACCCACTAACTACATGATGCATCAAAATCAATGAATCACACACAATGCAACCACAAGATCATCCATCAAAATAACAATCAGATAATTATAAGAGTAAATAATCCTAACTCAAACTATTCATACCATATTTTATTCTGTTCTTCTAAGTTGCATCGTAATAGATTAACATGCTCATACACAATTCATCTCATTAGATCACTTACTTCATTAACTAATAATCTCATCATGCACATCTTTACTTTATTCATGGTCAAGACATTAATCATGATAACTAATCAACCCTAGCATGCTATGCTAACAATTATCATCAATTTTAAATAAATCAATCGGAGGTAATTATACCTCACGTTGTCGACAATCGGCGACGGTTAGGGTTCCGTCGCGTATCTCGGAACTCAAATTTGGCGCTCATCGGCATCCGAAACTCGATTGGGCTCGACTGGGTGAGCCCTGCGGAAGATCCGATGAATTCCAGTGAATTCCAGAAATTCTGATTTTCGAGCGGTTTTTCGGCAGCTGGCGGTTTTCCGGAGACAATCGCCGGGGCGTCTACTGGCCGGAAAGTGGTCGTGTAGGGTACCCTCAGAACCGGCTCGGCAAGCCCGACTCATCTACGAGGTTGACGCGGCCAACGGAGGTGGTGGCTCGCCGGAAAGTGCATAAGATGGAGCGGCGGTAATGGGTCGCTAGATCCGGCCGGCTAGGCCAGCGATGGCCTCCGCTCCGGTCGGGATAGGCAGCTGAGGGGTCAAGGATGTCGAGCCGACCACCTGATCGTGGTGGCGACAGTCGGCGGCGGCGCGATCGGCGACGCAAGCGCTGGGTCATCGCGGTGATTCATCGCGTCGCAGCGGCCAGCTCGTGGTCGGGCCTGGTCGGGGCGGCAGGGCGACGCCGTGGCCAGGCTGGGTGGCGTCGATCGACGGCCAGGCGGCGTTTGCTGTGGCGGCGGTGGCGCGCGAACAGGGGCGGCGCGGCGGCTAGGGTTTGGGCGTGGGGGAGAAATAGGGGTGCTAATTGAACGAGCGAGCTGAGCTCGACTTGTGTTCGAATAGTTCGAAACTCGTTCGAACTCGACTCGAGATCGAACGAGTTTTGAACAAATATGCTCCAGTTCGACTCGAATATCTTTTATGTGTTCGAGCTCGACTCGCGCTCGAATACACTTAAACTGTTTAATTTTTCCAAGCTCGAACCCGGCTCATTCGTGAGCTCGAAACCGGCTCGATTAAAAGTCAAAAGTCCCTCACTTGAAAAAAAGTTCACTCAATGTGGATTGATCCCACAACCTTAAGGTCACCAACTTGAATACTTACCATCTCAACTATTTCACTACTTTGTGATTATATTGTGTATGTGTGTCTATATATATATATATATATATATATATATATATATATATATATTAAAATATAAAACTATATTATTATATTATTTTATCGAGTCGAGTTCGAGTCGAGCTACGAGTCGAATTCGAGTCGAGTTCGAGTTATAACCGAGTCGAGCCGAGTCGAACACGACCTTGGTCAAGCTCGGCTCGTAAGATTCGAGTTCGAGTCGAGTTCGAGCTCGAGCATTTATAATGTCGAGTTTCGAGTCGAGTCAAGTCGAGCCGAACGCTAACATGCTCACGAGCTGGCTTGCTCAATTAACAACCCTAGGGAGAAAAGGTCGGGGTGAGAAGAAATGGTTGGGTGGCAATCTTGTAATTAAGATTTGAGTCGTCTCCGGCTCGAGTCAAGTATAATAACTAAGTCGTATTAAATCCTTAAAAAAATCATAAAAAATCGGAAAAATCCCGTAAAATCAAACAACACCAAAAAAAATCATAATGATATGCTCTAGAACTATCAACCCACCCAAAATGCTCATAACGCATCCTAACGCGGGTAACGGCCCAAAACTAATTCTACGATCTATTATATATCATAATAAAAAAATGAACTGCATGCTCTCATATATTCTGATAACTCATTCTTTTCTGCTGTGTTCATGACGTTATCATCATATACTTGGGTACACATGACCTTCATGACTCATACACGAGACCGGCGTCAGCTCAGTACACGTGTTCTGAAACTGACTCGACTCGAAAGTAACGGTCAAACCGACCGGTTCTAAATATAAAACCCTGACTCGAATTGTGGGTTTTACATATTACATTTGTTAATACCAAAGCATGAAATCTTATGGCTAGTGTTGTTTCCTAATTAGTGTTGGTTACAAATTTGTATGGATAGCACCCTTTATTTAATTAATGAAATAATAGTACCTTTTCACATAAAAGTGAGGCTCAATAATTATTAAAATACTATATAGACGTTTCCCATATATAACTACCTAAGTTATATTTTCTTGATCATAATTAAAACATACCCTTATTTTATAACATGGGTGGAGAACATGGATGATGAACGTTGGTATAGCAAGATTCATTAAAATAATATCTAGCACTAGCGATTAGATGTTTAATACTATTGATTATAAATTTAAGATTTAGATGAAAGGATCAACATCTATTACAGTTTCATATACGACACTAGAAATTTTGAATTGTTTATGACTCGTCCCAAAAGCTCAAATTCTTAGAAAAAGAAATAATTTATTAATTATATAACAACATCTTTCACTTACATGCAGATTAATATTCTCTTAACTCGTAGACAAACATGGGGCAAGTTTTCCCCTAGAATTAAGTAAGGGCAATTTATAATTTCCCTGGACATTCTATACTTGTCTAAATATCTCAAGTTATTTAGAAACCTAACCATTTAATATCTACTCTTATTAATAAAAAGGAACCCAATACTAGTATGAAATTAAAAGTGGGAGAATCAACCAATGAAAATACAAAAAAATATAAAATAAAATTATTTTTGTTAATAAAAGGAGAGCTTAATTTTGGCCTAAGACCAAAAGTATGAGAATCAATCAGTCAAAATACAAAAATATAAAATAAATTAATTAAATTATAGTTAATGTATATCTTTAAAATTAGAATCTATATCTAACTTATTATGCAATTATCATTTACGATGAGATAAAAATGAGAATTTATCTACAAAATTAGATTTTATCTCTAAAATTTATATAATTACCGTCTATCTCATTCTTTAATAAGATAAAAAATAAAAATTCATTTTAAAGTTAAAATTTATCTCTAATATACCCGCACATTGGACGACATCATGCCTAGTTTTCTTTAAGATAGCAACACTTTCAAATAATTTTAACATGTAATAGAGGTACATCTCACATTGATACTTTTCTTCCTACAAAAGATATATAGTTGAAAGTTCATGTATGCATTGTATCAATAAGTTTCCGATTCCCAATTAATTATTAAGCTCAAAATTATTTTCTTTAATGTTGTTTCTATCTATATTAATTTTATATTAAATTTGATAAATATATCTTTTTATAAAATATGCACACTGAAGATAACTTATTCTTTGTGTATAGATGAAAGGATCTGGTCTGGCATAAATTTGAGGCGGGCGGAGGATCAAAGAACTTGTATTTGGTTGCTTTTAGGGCAACCACACAATATTGGGATGCAGAAGTGCAGGCAACACATTTGTCTGCCAACAAAGCTGACTGACCTGATTGATTTTGTTGATAAGATACATACGTATACAGTTTGCCGACTTCCCATTTCCTTGTGTGGGAACCCATGCATTATAATGGCCAGTCAGTCACTACATTTCACATATGTTCTTCAAATCCAACCACCACATATCATGGATGCCATCTTCCCATGGATCAATGGAGAGAACCCAGAATGTAGGAGATGGGATACCCTGCATGATCAACAACATATTGATGCATGAACCAGTCATAAGCTTAATTGGGTCAATATGGATATCCATCAATTTGGTCTTGACATATACACGCCAAATCTTGTAAAACCAACGTGGAAACAATTTTATATTGTCGTTATTATCATCTATATAATAACCAGTCCCCCACACTCCACTTTAACAATAATACTGGTCGTCGTCCTTATTCTCTCTTTAGATGAGATGACATCGAGTTTGATCAGCTTCACAAAAGGATCAGTGGGGTGAGAGTTGTCCAACACCCATTGGCAAGCAAATCTGTGCATGTCCCTTCCATTGTTTTATCATCAAATAGAGACCAAGCAAAATAGAAAAATGTGACCTTTCATCTCTGTACATGAACATAGAAGCCGGAGTCATTGTCTCAACCGCCATACTGGTTGGTATTTTCATCAGCTACTTTTGTCTCCTCTTCCTCAAAAATGAAGAACAGAACATATTTTCATTGAAGAAGAAACGTATTCTTATTCCTCTAGCAGCTTATTCTCTACCCGAGCGACCTAGATTACAATAGAGGTATACTCTCCTACTAAAGAGACTGGAAACGCCCACATTCAGACCCTCCTCTCTTATTTATATCTGCACAAAGACCAGATAACATTAACATTATGGGATGAGCTAAACAAAATGAACAAGTGGAATAAAGAAACTAATCAAACCATGATATTCCCTGACTGCGGCAGTTTGCAGGAAAATCAATGTGTACCCATATAAACTGTACACTTATATAATATCTAGCTTGAATTAGTTTCACAATCTAATATTACTTGACAAATAATTAAGAAATATTATCCTTTCGTAAGAGCTTAGATCACTTTCACAAAAATTGCTTGATCGTCGACTAAACCTAAATGATCTCTGCATGATATCATAATAATCAAATATTGTATATGCATAGAAATCTAGGAGGTTCCAGTATGCTTGTGCATGTTGAGGGAGTGCTAATAACAAAGAATTTTTTACTAGAAATTAAGTGGGAATTTTTTTAATATTACTAGATAGGCAGTGGGAAAATTTGATATAATTATCAAAAATAGGGAAAAGTATTATGAATTATCTCAGGTACCTCTGATGGTGTGTGATATAATTTTTTAAATATATAACTTAGCCGCAGTCGACCTTAGCCGATGGGCTTTGGTGGAGGTGGCCGTTGGTCTGGCTTGGGGCAATCGGATCCGGCTGCCCGGAAGGCGATTCTAGCCTAGGTCGGCTGAATTATGGCTCCCCATATTGGCTAAATTTGGCCTTGGGGATCTGGCCGCCCCTCCCACAAGCCCAGCATCTAATCATTTTTCTTAATCGTTTTTTAAAAAAACCAGTAATAGTGGGGGTGGCCAAGTTTGACCGAAGGTAGCCAAGGTCTTGACGAAAGTTTGTATGCCACCATCCAAAATTATTTTTTTAAAAAATTTCTGAATAAGAGGTAGATATGCCACTGTAATAAAATTTTCCTTTTTTAGTAATTATACCTGATTTTCTACTTTCTGTCAAAAACTTTTCCCTTTTCTATATAAATTGAATATACGTTTAAATGGAATTAATATGATCAAGTTGAGGTAAATGTTAACAGAATTGATTAACTAACCATATAAAATTTAATTACAATACTACACAAGCGAGCAAGCAAGCACCTAGCTGGCATATTAGGAGCTAGCTAGCAAGCTCGCTAGTCACATTTCACAACATCCAATGAAGGAAATTGCACCGGCCATACCTGTCACAAAGAGAAGTTGACAAAACCATGCAACTGGGTTGGTCTAATGCTCTGTATTTGTACGTTTTTTTCAGCTCAATGTACCTTAGAGCTCTTGGTTACCCCAGATCAGTTTTTGTTGATTAATATGATCAAACTGGTGCCTAGCTGAGGGCATGATCTATACAACTGTTGTACCGTGGGGGTGGCGCCGACCAATTAACTGTAAAATTTTGGGAAACGGGGAGCCGAGCTGTATGGAGGGTAGGTTGGGAATTTCGAATCAGGTGGTCGGTGATTATAGTAGTTTAGGAGTGCATGAACGTAGAAGAATCTAACGAGATTGGCTTTTGGGACTATATTTTATGAGTTGACTTTGGCCGCTTCTTGAATCTAAGCGGTCTTCGTTCCAACAGCCCTACCTCTCGTCCATGTACGTTTAGCTACCACCCCTCCATGGCCTGTCCTCTTCTTTGTCTTAACCTAAAGTTTGGTTCCCCCCAAAGCGTAGGGATAACGCTTGTTACGTGCAAGGAAACACTAAGATGCATTGTACCAAGATAATCATATATCCGACAGCCCGGTGAAGAGTTTTTTCTTTTTTTTTTGGATAAACAAATTTAGAGTATTAATATAAAAAAATGAGTATTAATATAAGGGTTTTATTTGCCTTTTGGAATATAATTACTTGCTTTTTATTTGAAAAAAAGTGAATATAGGGTTTTAAATTATATTGACGGTTGGATGCCAAAAATAATTATATTTACTTTTGAAAATATACAGTCTTCTGAGCAATGGTTGATGACTTGATCACTTTGAGCTAGCATTCTTTTATCAATTAAATTTAAGTTAATATGTTCGAAATTATTTTTATTTATTAACCAAAGGTTATGCTTCTCCTAAAGGTAATATCCTTCTGATAAAAAATTATTAGCCAAAAGGTGTTAGTATTAAATGATACTTCCTCAGTCTTTATAAATATATTTGTCTGGTTTGAAACAGATTGAATTACTCATATGAGATAATTGTTATAATTTGGTTTAACATGTGGAGATTAGATAATTTTTTATTCATAATTTTATCTAGATCGGAGGTTTATGTTTTGTTGCGCATACAAGGTAAGTAATTTTATATTACTTCATTATTTCTGATTAAATAAGTTAAATCTTCATAATACGTGAATTTTCTTAACTTGAAGTAACTTCCTTCCGCCTTTTTGTTCCAATTTAATTCATAAGAAGAAAGCATGCCATCGGTGATGACAAATTTGCCTCTGAAACTCTAGATTTGTTAGAGATGTCATTAAAATGTTCTTCAAATTTCTTCATGTCTGCGACAACTTTTTATTTATTACTAATATCTTTTTTTCTTGCAGTAATTAATTAGCTATAATTAGAAGGTGGTTAAGGACGATTATGAGGATAACATGCCTCATCAAAGATAAAAATTATTATAAATATTACTTTTAAAATCAGTAATCATCTATTTTAAATCCCCACATCTTCAATAATGGCATTTTTGCCTCTGAAGCTCTAGATTTATCAGAAATGTCATTTAAAATCTTCTTTGAATTTCCTTCATGTCTGTGACGAATTTTATTGTTATTAATATCTTATTTTCTTATAGTGATTAAGCAGGTATTAGAAGGTGGTTAAGGACGACGAGGGGATAGCATGCCTTATTCGAGGTGATAATTATTATATATATTACTGGTAAAATCAGTAATCGTCTACTAATTTAAATCCCCACATTTTACTAAATCCATACATTCTTGCGTAACGAATATATCAAACCAAACATAAATCTTAAATATATTGATTTAATTGAGATATTATGCTCCGCCCACCGGTCAAAGAGCAGTTTTATGATCAAGCAAGCATGCTCAGGGAAACATAATCACTGTCAAAGCAGGCTATTATAAATGGCTCTTAATGGTTTCCTTCACACTGAAATTATCATTCATTGTAGCAAATCCCAATTCTAGGAGGACATTAGTAGTATTATATTCGGCCAAAATGAATGGGAGAAGGGTTTATTATCATTTACATGAGTGAAACAGATTCTCATCAAATGTTAAGCTGCCTGCACCTATGAATTACTCAATGGTAGGCACCGGGAATGGAGCCTGATTGGATGTTTTTGCTCACGTCATATGTTCCCCGCCCGGAATAGACGTTCCCTGGTTTAAAATAAGCTCCCTGTGTTCGTCAACATATACCCGTACGAGGATATTACCAAACACCTGTAAACAAGGGAGTTAGGCGAGCTTGACTAGATTATATTCCAAGTTCAAATTTGATTCAAATTTGATAGAGTTTTTAACACATGCTTGAATTCGACTCAAAATTAAATTTTATTACTTAAACTCAACTCAAAACAAATTTTACCATATAGCAAGCAACATATTGGTCTGGGAGATTAAAATAATAAAAAATAATAATAAGTGTATTCTATATATATATATATATATATATATATATATATATATAAAGAAAGCTACAGTGCATGGTTTATATATATATATAGTACTGCAATGCATGGTTTGTGGGCAGTTGGATGAAATCCAGTAGCCTACAGCCCCCAAACCTAGCAGACCCGCCTGACCCGCCAACTATGACCGACCACCTCTGCTACCGCCCCCCCGACACAACCTATCGTTGTGGCTCCCCCGCCCACCCCAAGCAGCCGCCCCATGGCACAACCACCACCACCCCCTCCGCCGCAGCCCCCTCCTCGCCCTAAGCCGCCACCCCATGGTGATACTTTTTATCGCCATAGGGCGGCGGCTTGGGGCAGGCAGGGGGCCGTGGCGGCAAGTGGTGCCGAGGGGGGGGGCACGCCGACAGGTGGGCGGGCCGGCGTGCAGGCGGGCAGGTGGGCCGACAGGCCGACGGGTGAGCAGGCCGGGCGGGTCCATCCGTCGGGTTAGGGGGGCTTAGGTGCCTATGGGCCGCTGGATTTCATCCAACAGCCCACAAGTCATGCGCTGGCGAAATTCGGGCAGCGCATTGTAGCTTATATATATATAAAAGACCTAATTACCAAATACCATTTCAACACATATTAAATGTCTTTAACGATGATTTCAAAAATTAAGTAATTAAAAGGTATTATTACTTATGCACATGTTTATGTTGATCGGTTCTCACAGCAAATAAAGGCCGTACGACCTTACAACTCATTTAATGGCAAACTCATATATGAACAAATTTTTTCTCCTTTTCAACACCATTTGTTCTACCTAAGATTCGTTAGGTTTATTTTTCTACAAATCAAAACTTGGACAAGCGTCTGCATTTACGAAACCCTACCTTTTGGACTTTGGTTAATTGTGCAGTATGTCGCTCCAAGCACCTCAAATTTTAAAAATTCATCTTTTAAAATAAAAACTTGGGAATTGATTACACTAGGAGAGAATAATTTCATTTATCATAAAATGTTCTGGATTTCTTAGATAATATATTTCTTAAGATATAAAATCGAACATTCTTAATATTGTTGTTCTATTTTTCTTTTTATTGAATAGAGAAAAACTTCTCTGTATTTTTATAAACAAAAAATATCCACAATTTTTTGCCTAAATAGTCTCTCTCTAATTTTTTTCCAAACATAATGTGTCTAAATTTGGCTGGCCCTTTTTTTTGTTTCGTTTGGTTTTTGAAGTTTATAAACCTAGGCCAATTTTTTTCTTTTTCTTTCCTCCACTAGGCCTTGGCTGAAATGTTAAACTACAAGCTTATCAAATACACTTTACAATAAATATATTGGCCATTTAAGTAATGCCCTAATAGCCCGAAATATTGACACCTCACATTTTTTAACCTTTTTTTATTCACTAAAAACAATTTTCTAAATTTTTTCCCAAGCAAAAATATCTCTGTTTTTCCCAAAAAATATCTATGAAGTTTTCACAAGGCAAAAATATCTCCACACTTGGTTGCTGACAGTGTTCCTTTTTTTTTTTGCTGTCTTTGAACTTTATAAACCTACACCCCTTAATCCAGCCCATGCCACGCTACATTAGCCCCCCTCTCCCACCTCTCCACTTGTGCCCCACCCAATGCCCCCTCATCCCCCAATTAAATTGCTTTTTAAAAAAATCCCATACATTCCTTCATCAACCTCCATCCTCAGTTCAATCTATTCCTCCCAAATCAGTGCATGCACCCCTTCTTTCTTTTTATTTATTTATTCTAAATCTAAAACTAAACTGTCGTCTTCCCCGGCCACCACCCCTATATAAGCTACTCCCCCCGTCCCTTCCTTCCTCACCTCCCACCCTCCCTCTCCCCTTCCTACACTACTATACTTCCTCGCCCCCAAGAGCTCCATCTGAGTTGCCCAAAATGTCTCCTTCTCCTCTACCCATCACCTTCCTCTCCAATTGCACTGTCTTCCCCGACCAGCCAACTCAACTGGCCAACCTCAAGCTTTCCGTCTCAGACCTCCCCATGCTTGCTTGCCACTACATTCAAAAGGGGCTGTTGTTCACCCGACCCAATATTGCCTCGCCGGAGCTCGTTGGGCTCTTGCAACGCTCCCTTTCCGCTGCTCTGTCCCACTTCCCAGCCCTCGCTGGTCGGCTCTGCACTGGCGGCGACGGCGTCGTTTACATTGAGTGCAACGACGCCGGCGTGGAGTTCGTCCATGCTGCCGCGCATGGCTGCTTCGTCCGGGACGTGCTGTACCCCTCTGTTTCTGACGACGTCCCCGACGGCGTCAAGAGGTTCTTCTCGTTCGATGGGGTGGTGAGCTACGAGGGCCACCGCCGGCCGCTGGCAGCAGTGCAGGTGACGGAGCTCGCCGACGGGCTATTCGTCGGCTGCTCCGTCAACCATGCGGTGGTGGACGGGACGTCGTTCTGGAACTTCTTCAGCTCGTGGGCAGAGCTCTCCGCGGCGCCGAGAAGATTTCCCGGCAGCCGGACTTCCGCCGGAATTTCTTCGAGAAATCGCCGGCGGTGCTGAGGTTCCCCGCTGGTGCCCCCAAGGTGTCCTTCAACGCCGCCGCGCCGATCCGGGAGCGCATCTTCCACTTCACCCGCGACGCCGTGCAGGAGCTCAAGGCCAGGGCCAACCGTCGCTCCCCGCCCCCTTCGCCGGCGACATCCTCCTCGCGGAGATATACGGCAAGGGAAAGAACGACGACCTGATCAAGCCAAACAGCGGCGTCTTTCGATCCCCGGCGCCGGCGCCGGCGACGACGAGATATCTTCTTTCCAGTCGCTGTGCGCGGCGCTGTGGAGGTCGGTGACGAGGGCGAGGAAGCTGCCGCCGGGGAAGGACACGACGTTCCGAATGGCGGTGAACTGCCGTCAAAGGGTTGAGCCCAAGGTCGACGCTCTCTACTTCGGCAACGCTATACAGAGCATCAAGACGACGGCAAAGGCCGGCGATGTCTCCGGCAAGGACCTGGCCTGGTCGGCCGGGCTCCTCCACCGCAACGTCGTGGCGTACAAGGATGGGGCAGTCCGGACGGTGGTGGAGGAATGGGAGAAAGAGCCGAAGGTATTCCCACTCGGCAACCCCGACGGGGCGTCGGTGACGATGGGATCGTCGCCTAGGTTCCCCATGTACGACAACGACATGGGCTGGGGCCGGCCGGTGGCGGTGAGGAGCGGCCGGGCCAACAAGTTCGATGGCAAGATGTCGGCGTTCCCGGGGAGGGAGGGCGGCGGTAGCGTCGAATTGGAGGTCTGTCTGTCGCCGGAGACGATGGCCGGATTGGAGTCCGACGCCGAGTTCATGCAGTACGTCTCCGGCGTCTGTGTCTAAGGGGACTGTCAGGTTGAGCTACTATTACAAATTTTGGCTGCTCCAGGTATGAACGCCAATAGTGACGCCAAGCATCTCCACCGTTGATGATGTGTCATTGACGGTAGGAACTCTCGGCGTCTCCATCGACATCCTTATTAGGAGGAGCCAAAACCCGATTACACTACTAAAAGAATAAGCCAGGCTACTACTAAATAATAATAAAAGAACTAAGTAATAGTCACTAACCTGCACCAAAGTGTGTTTATTTGGGCCTCATGCAATGTAAAGGGTGATGTTCTCAGAATTGGACTAGTATTTGAAGCTTTCTTGATAAGAGCATATTTTATGACTTACCACTCAGTAAGTCTTCTTTGAGCCCTTTAAAAATTAGACGGTTATCTTTTGGTTCACGATGCACATTAAAAATAAGTAATTAATAAATAAAGTTCCATCGTTGGAAGTCATAATTTTGTGGATGTTTTTAGTACGCTCTATTAAAATAATTAAAGTTGCTCCGTCCTATAAATGTGTACTCTTATCTATTAGTAGTCGCACGAAAAGAAACATTACTAGTATCAAACTATAAATATGCAATTTTATGATAAGTTATTGACAAAAGAAACGTACATAATTGGTTGTTGATTAATTGTTGGTCAAATTTTTATCATCGTTAGAAATAGTCTCTCGGCTCCCTCATAGTGTACGGTTGTCAACTGTAGAGAGGAAAAGATATAACATAACGCCTCTTTTTGTTATTGAGATTTGAGAGAAAGACTGACGTGAATTATTATAGTCAATTAGCCAAGATGTTGTACCATGCGTGGTCATCTAACTAGATGGATTATAATAATATAATAATATTTTCAAAACAGATATTTTTTAAAGATATGTTTCGATTAAATAAAGTAATAAAAATATTATTTTTTTGTAGTTTACTTGTTGAATCTATTATTTTTCATCATGGAAGACTTTTAATTTTTTTTATTAATAATAGTAGATTATTAAAATTCACTACGGGAAAAGGAGTTCCATCTCTCTGTTATTTACTATTTAGAACAAAATAAATTATCATTTTGAAATTAATAACATTCTTAATTAAATTACTCCTCAAAATACACATAAAATTAATGTGAAAATTTTAAAAAGCATCTCAAAAATTCACTCTTATCAGAAAAAACTCAAGAAATAACAAGAAGAATTTGATTTAGCACTACTTTTTTTCAAAGCCATGACTCTTCAATTTTGTTGTATTGTACTTGTGTTGATTAATTTAGAGAAGGGAAGTTATTCTTTGAGTGTACCTGGACCTGTACTAAACGCTATAGCTTACTTTTGATGAGTTTACATTTTTCATTTTTAAATAAAGGGGTAGAAGAGTTAGTTACATGGGAAGTTTGGTTTTAGGAAGTCGTCAAAGGGGTTTATGACGGCGGTTCCGTAGGCGCCGTCCCTAACAAATGGTCGCAATGGCGGCGCGGACGGGACAGGAGCGGCGGTTCGCGGCCGACAAGGTGTGGTTGCCTCTGTTTCTCAAACATTTTTGTACAGCCATGGCCGGCTCTGTGGTCCAGAACCAAATAGTATACTTTTTCGTTCTTTCGAACCACTGTAGCTCTCACATGGGCAGTTGTCCTTATATGATACTATAGCTCGGAGGAACCTGCGTTGAATGTTCTATGCACGTCTCTCTTACGGGGGAGGGGGGTGGTTTAACCGAAGCTATTTTTGCTCATGGATTTTTGTTTAACAGTTAAAGAGGGGTAGGGGGCGGTGGTTTAACGGTTGTTTAAAGAGATGTTTTGTCAAGTAATAATAATAGAACCATATTTAACTCCACCGTCGATCATCCCGGGAATTGACTGTGGAAACGCAGGGCGTCTCCACAGGCATCGCTCCCGGGCGGAGCTAAAATTTTTTCATAATAATATTGAATATGAGGAAAGATCGAATAGTACGTGTTGCTTCTGGATTGCTCCGTATGTATAAGGACACCTTTCATGGTGAGAAGTTAGATGCTTTATCTAACTTTACCGTGAATCCTTCCCCAAATTAGATTTTATATAAAAGGAGACCCTGCAACACAAATGGTATATGACCCAACCAACCTATGACAAATTACTATTCATGATATTGAATTTTTTATGTTATTTATGCCTAGTTTATTAAAGTAGAGCATCGGGTCAAAATAGAACTGAATCTAAGCAAACCGAATCAAACTGAATCGAACTAAAATATTTCATTTCGGTTCAATTCGATTTATTCAGAACCAAAATATTAAAATTAATTATTATTTTATAACAAAAATTATAACATGATTTAACTATTATAATCACATCCAAGAGGATTCTATATATTATATAGTTTTAATATCTCAAATGAATTATAAATAAATTAATAATAACCTACACAAAATACAAATATTAATTTATTTTAATTTTGTGGGCTATTTGGTCAATTTTGATCCTATTCTATTTTGAACCACCTATCCCCGTCCCCTCTAACTGTATATTGGGCCTTACCAAAACTTATGGGAACTGAAACCCTAGGTTAGGTCAAGTTTTTATTGATTAAATAAACTGATCGGTTTGTTTATAACGAGTAAACTTAACACATTATGTTTAAAAATTCATATCTATTGGAATGCATGTCATAAAAAGCTAAAATTTTTGGCTAGGAAATTATACATCTAAGGAATCCAACAAAAAAGAATCAAGTGAAATGATGTTCTAGAGAGTGATATATGACCGTTTCAAACCCTATGACCAAGTTATTAGCTGATGATGTTGAAGGGTAAAATTGACTTTTTATTAGATTATAAAATATGAATATTTTAATATGACTAATTTGTGGTGAATAATATGGTTTAGAATGATATTTTAAAGATTTACAACTCTTAATTGTGGTGGAGTTAAAATAAATACAACCGTGTTAGGTTTTAATTAATTAAATAGAGGTGGAATACCCAAAACACCCCTACTTAATTTTGTCTCTTAGTATATAAGTCTAGGTAAGGTTGATCTCTCTCTCTAATTTTTCTTTTTCTGACGTTGAGCTTGGGTGACTTCTCGAGAGGAGGGATCATGGACTTTGATTGTTTTGTGAAGGATTGTGTTATACAATGAATTCATAAAGTTTGGATTCGTTATATGCGTGTTTAATCAACAAGAGAATGAAATTTTACATGTAATTTTTGTTGTATGAATGTTTGATATAATTATCTTAATTAGTTTATTATTTCATGATGTATGAGTCTAATTATGTGAGATCTAATTGGCAAATTACTTTATGAATGACAATTAGATGATTTAATTGAGTTAGATCAACTTAGGTGCGTAATTATAGATTTTTAGGTGTAAATTAATCAAAAAAATTTTATTTAATGGTAAATTTGCTAAAAATAGTTAATTTGATGAAAATATATTGTGAGTATGTTTAGAATCATCATATGAACTTGTTGTTATGAAAATGAATCAAACTTGATTGATAAATGCACAAAAAAATGAAATTCATGTAAAATTCGACAACGAAAAAACTTGCAGGGTGCATGGGCACTAGGAAACTAAGTGCTCAAGCACTCTATTCTTGGTTAAGAAATGTGGGTGAAAATTTTCAGAGCACCAGAGCACCTAGAAACTGGGTGCTCGAGAGCTAGGCTTTAGGTTAGCAGATGTAAAGTGTAATTCTTGACAATTTGCAAACCGCCTGAGCGCCCTAAAACTAGATGCTTGAGCATTTTGTGCTACCCTGCGATTAAAGTACAAGCTATTTTAAATGTTTGTTAAAATTCAACAACGAAAAAACTTGCAGGGTGCTTGAGCACTAGGAAACTAAGTGCTTGAGCACTCTATTCTTGGTTAAGAAATGAGTGTGGAAATTTTCAGAGCACCAAAGCACCAAGAAACTGGGTGCTTGAGAGGTGGGCTTTAGGTTAGCAGATGTAAAGTGTAATTCTTAACAATTTGCAAACCACCTGAGCACCTTGAAACTGGATGCTTGAGCATTCTGTGCTACTCTGTGATTGAAGTACAAGCTATTTTAAATGTTTGTTAATTAAATAGTTAATGGTATTTAATGTCTTAATTATGATTATGTGATAATGTTAATGAGTTGATATGATACATATACCCTAATTGATTACTTATTCTCAAGGTTAAGAAGGTATTTATTTTAAAAGTTTTGATTATGTATGCATGCATGGTATATCATCATTTTCGTAATCGATACGTGGTTGTGTGAGTAATGTATATTGATTGGTGTCGTTTAGGTGTTGTTTGAGTGCTAGTCAAGAGGGCAGATAATACTTAAAGATTGAGATACATATAGTCTCTATGCTGTAAAATGAACATTAGTTGTTGCTGATTAGTCAGATAAAGGGTGTAATTACAACATTGGCATTAGAGGTGACGTGTTAGACTTCATTTACTTGATTAAAATATACGTCAGTGATGTAAAACTCATCACACCGTAGTGTAAAGCTCACTAAACCACACAAAAGGTCCCGAGGTATATGAGATAAGGAATAGCCCAATACATACTCTAAGACCAAAGTTTGGGTGAAGACATAGGTCTACTATCTCTTTCACGAAAGAAAAACGTTTAAGATCATAAATGGTAAAATATTCTTTAGCAGAGTAGCCACTTTACTAGAATATGGGTTAGATGTGAACCCATATATTTTATTGTGTCATTTAAATTGTTCATTTTGGTTATAAAGACTTAGTAGTTTTATCATTAACATAGAATTGCCTTTGCAAGTATGAATTAGCTTGGGATAAGAGCCTTGATCAGGGACAAAGGGAACTCCATTGGATGGACTACCTGTTATCTTTATTAGTGAACTTTTCTTACTATTTAATTATTTATTTATGACTTAGGATATTATATTGTACAACAGTAGAATATGGTTTGGTTTATTGGATTTGTATAATTATATTTCGGCATGCTGTATGTTGAACATTTTATTTGTGATTGCTAATAAATCTAGCGGTTGCCTTATAGATAATTATTGCTTACAATATACATGTTATACAACTTATTTAATTGTTTTTGATAACTTGAGTTTTATTTACCTCAATTCAGTTTTTGCTCACACCAATAGTTCATATTGTGTAAAAGTTTAAGTAGTTAACTTAGTTTGATAAAGTTTTTGTTTGATACTTAAAAAGTATGATGGCGAGTTCTAATAGTCTTCAACATTGTTTAAAAATTTGAAACTCGAACTTGTCATGTCATGGAGTGCAGTCGACTCATAGAGGACTCCAGGTTAACTCTAAGTCATTTATATTATTAAAATTTTAATTATGTAAATAAATAATTGTATGAAATTAATATATATTGATCTTTTGACACTTGAAACTAATAAATATGTAATTTACATTAAATAAACATATTGATTTAACTAATATAAAAAATAATTATATTTTTGACAACTTTTATGATTTAACTTGAGAGTCAATCATAAAATCAGTTAGAATGAAGTTATTTATAGAGTTTGACTCGACAACTCTGGAGTAGAGTAAACTTGAAGAGTTTTTAGAGTCAATTTTTTTGTTGATATTATGGTATTGAGAAAACCAAAAGGGATTATTATTTATTTTTATCCCAAAACAACTTAATTAAAATTTTCATCATCATATATCTCCGGTTCAGATTTCCACTTATTTAAGGAGGTTTATCTGCCTTGGATCACTCTGTTTAACTATAATAAAACAACCAATGTCCATCTTCCTATTTTAACATTTTCTCAACGTATCTCATATTAGGAACCTCTTTAACACTCCCAAACTAACTTACAAAAATGTATTTGACTCTGTTCAACTTGAACTTATACGCCTTTAAATGAATTATTTTTTACTAAATTACTTCTTCGATGAATTATGAACAAACCAAGAACATATTACTGTTCATGAAAGATCAAATAGTATGTGATTACTCCAGTTTGCTAAGGGAAGCATGTCACCTTTGCATTGAGCTGGGATCATCGCCATTGCAATATTTGTTTCTCTAAACTTCATTTGAAAGCATGCTATCTTATTAAAAACAACCCTCAAGTCTCCTGGCTTGAAGGAGCCCAAGCTGCTGTTTCCCCTAGAAACAATTTTGAAAAACTCAAAATTTTTTTTAAAAAAACATAATAAATGATAAATATTATTTTATTTAATTTCAAATCCTTCAAAAAAAAAAAACTACTATGACTAATAATCTTATATAAGATGGTATAGAACATAGCCTGTGCATTCAGCTGGGATCTCTCGCCTGGTGTACGATGAATGAAGGTGTGAGGTCATAGTTGAAGAACTTAAGTGATAAAAAACACAAACATTTGAACAATAATCCTCCTATCCCAACATTGATGACCAAAGTTCTTTACCCACGTTGCCATCTCATGTTGTGGACGGTAGATGAATAGAAGAAAAGTGACAGTTTTTATTAAAGGTGGGTGGATAACGTGAAAACTCAACGTCGTTGAAACATTTTTCTTCAAACAATGGAGAAATATTGCTACTTACTTGCAAGATGATGCTTCGGCGAGGAAGAGGGCGACAATTGGAATCAGTTCAAATGCTGCGAATTTTGCAAACTGTATAACTGTCGATTGGTTTTACATCCAACTTCGTAGAATGGGATGTGCTTGATGTTGAGCCACTTCCTCCTCACAGCTCATTTACCTCATTTTAAAAACAGGCCAAAATAAGAGAATAAGATATGAGAGATAAAAGAAAAGGCATATAGATATAAAAACAAGGAAATATAATTCATCAGTTTAATCTTATACGAGTATTGAAAGAGAGAAATATTTTGTTCTTTCAATAGTATAGGTTAGTTTAATCTTTCACCAGTTTAATTTTATACGACTATTGAAAGAGAGAAATATAAAGATAGAAATATTTTGTAATCTCAATAATATAAGTTGGATGAGTAATCTTCTTGTACATATGCTTGACATTTATAATCTTTAGTTAAGTAGTGAATTGCTCTTTGGAGTAGTGAATTACTCTTTGGAGCAGTGAATTGCTCTTTGGTTGAAGTAAATTAGTGAATAATACTCTTGGAGTAGTAAATTGCTCTTTGGTTGAAGTAGTGAATTGTTCATTGATGTTCCGGGGTTTTCTACTCCTCGAAAAAAGGTGAGTTTTCCACGTTAAATTTTTTACTCTCTAAAAAAGGAGGGTTTTCCAGTATTCAATTTCTATTTTTTGAGTTTTCTTTTATTTTATTTCTCAAATATTATTTTTTCATATCTTATGTCCGTCCGTCGTTGTTGATCTCTAACTTAGAGCTCTGACACGAGATGGTCAGTCTCTTATCCTCAGAATTCCAAGATTTGGAAGGCTCGGCCATCTGTCTAGCCACTATGTCGAACAATAGGAAAGGTCCTCGACATTGATTGAGAAACACCACTTGGTGAGTTTTCCGCGTTAAATTTTTTTACTCTCCAAAAAAAGAAGGGTTTTCTATATTAAATTTCTGTTCTTTTGATTTTTTTTTTATTTCTCAAAAATTATTTTTCCATATCTTATGTCCGTCCGTGTTGTTGATCTCTAACTTAGAGCTCTGACACGAGATGGTCAGTTCTCTTATCCTCAGAATTCCAAGATTTGGAAGGCTCGGCCATCTGTCTAGCCACTATGTCGAACAATAGGAAAGGTCCTCGACATTGATTGAGAAACACCACTTGAAGAACGTTCTATTCGAAATGTGCAGATTTTTTAGGTGTTCAGTGAGTAAGTGAGAATCGGATGAAGAAAGTCCACGAACTTCCCAATTGTAACTTCTCGGAGCGATCCACCGAAAATTGACGGCAATGAGCGCACCTTGTGACAGTTGGAAACGTCAAAAATTCCGAGACAGGGGAAGGTGATAATCCTTTCTTCTCTTACACCACCACCACCATCATCCTCAATGGCAGAACAAATGGTTCCCACTCCCACTCCTTCATGTCGTCAAAAACGACGCACTCTAGTTTGGGAAGCCATGCATGAAGCCAAAAACATCAGGGGTCAGTTTTTTAACCGTCGGCATTTCAGTAATAGAAAGTTCACGGAGCTCCAGTAAGCCGCCGAGAGCAGCAAATCGGTACAACCAAACAATTATAAAGGAAGAGTATATGAAGCTCAGAAAATGTGGAGAATCCCAGCCAAGTTGGACGTTTGGAACCTGGGTAATCCATAATGACCAGATTATGGAGACTGAAATGGGGGCGGAGAGCTTGGAGGACAGCATTGCTAATTGTAGACTCTGGTTTTTTGTCATGCTCGCCAACATCCGAGCATCTCAACCAGTAAAGACCTAGGCAGTTAAGGCACCTTTTGAGCTCGAGACGAGCAATGACAAACCTCTTCTTTGGTTCCAACAACATCCTAGTTTTCAATAGTAAGTTCCGCAAAAAGGTCGTTGAGCTTTTTCGACTCCTCTATGTTTGAGGAGCCCCTTTCATCTATTGCCACCATAAAACTGTCTAACCTTTAGATTAATCAATCTCCCGATACCTTCTGGTAGTCTTTTCATACTCTTTGTCCTCCTTTTTCCTACGTTCCTCAAGATAGATATTTTGCAGATTGCATTGGACAACATGCAAAGTTAGAAGAATTAGGTCATGGAGGTGAGAGAGTGTAGCAATAGATTCTGGTATTTTTTATATCTTCATTATACTCAAATCCAGAGATGGTAATAACTTCAAGTTCCCTATAGCTTCTGGGATTTGGAGCATTTGATGACTTCCTCCAATGACAAATACCTTTGATTACTCAGATTAACTATTGAATTTGGAAATGGTGAAAGCAAAGTGTGTTTATATATATATATATATATATATATATATATATATATATATATAAAGATATATGTATATATGCAGAGAAGCTACTATGCGCTGCATCAAAATGCAGCGCATAGGCAGCTTACGCGATCGTGGATCTCAATCCAGCGGCCCACGATCAATTTACACCCCCCCCCCACCCTCCCCTCCCTCCCCCTGTCGCCCCGTCCTCCCGCCCATTCCCACCTCCACCCTCCCACCCACCCTGCTCGCCCCCATCCTCCCCTGGCCCCTCTCCCCACCGCTCCCAGGCCCCTCCCCTCCCTCATGTCGCTGCCCCACGCACCCGCCCCAACCCCGGTCGCCGCCATCCCGCCCTTCCCCCCGCCCCCCGTCACCGCCTAGGATGACCTCTGCTACGGCCCCCCGGCGCCACCTGCCACTGTGGTCCCAACTCGTGTCAATAAAAAAATTGACTTGGTCTCCACTCCTAGACGCCCTAACGTGCCGAACTCATCGTGTGAGGGTGTGCTATTTTAACATTGAATTTTTTTTTCATAGGCTTCAGTGGCAACATTTATAATCATCTGATTAAATAAAATAGTTAGTTTTTCTACACAATGAAAATAAAAATTGTTGACAACATAATTGTTGCCTTGATTTATTCTACGTATGTTTCAATCGGTGTAAAAAAATATATTTTCAGGTCAAAAATATTTGTGAGTGGAGTCGAGGTGGCCAGAATTACATCTGTCAGCAAAGAACAAATCCAGCTGAATACGAGAATCAGGTAAGAGTTAAGCCTTTGAAAGTACTTTGACTTAATTAAAGAATATTTAGTGCGATTATTTTAATTGAAAATATTCTTAGATTTTATAAATTTTGTATTTTTTTAAGAATGGACAATCATCAAGATAAAGCATATGACGAAGAAGAATTAGGCCAACATATTATAACATTCTATCCGATTGTAGAAGATGAGTTCAAACCGAAGGTTAGAATGCAATTTGATTGTTTAGACGATGCATTCAACTTATATAGTAGTTATTCAAAAATAGCCGGATTTAGTATACGTAAACATAGTACAAATTATCATAGGAGAACAAAGAGTTATGGTCTCAAGTGTTTGTGTGTTCTAAAGAAGGACATTTAAGAGAAGATGAGCGACAAAGAGAAATCCCCCACAAAGGAAAAAAGAGAACTCATCCTATAATTAGAGAAGATTGTCAAGCACGCATTAGGGTAACTAAGAATAAAGAGGGCACATGGAATGTCATGAATTTTGAAGAAGGACATAGTCATGCACTCCTTACACCATCAAAAACTCAATTTCTCAGGTCTCATAGGCATGGTACAAGTGTGCACCGAAAATTGATTGACACAAATTGAATCAGGTGTGGTTAAAAATATTAGTTGTAAAGAGAAAAATATTAGAAATGCCCAGATAAAAAATAAATAAGAGATAAAGGAAATTGATGCCCAATTATTGTTGGAACATTTTGAGGAAATGAAAGAGATAAATGACTCCTTTTTTATTGCTATGAAGTAGATGATGAGGGCAGATTAAAGCATTGTTTTTGGGCGGATGAAATTGTAAGAAAAAAATATCAGCTTTTCTTAGATGTGATGATTTTTGATACAACATATGATACAAATAAATATGCACTTATTTTTGCACCATTCATCGGAGTAAACCATCACAGGAAAACAATCACATTTGGATGTGCATTTTTGTGTAATGAGAATGCAGAGTCGTTTGTGTGGCTCTTTGAAACATTTTTGAAATGCATGGATGGAAGGCATCCCGGTGCAATTGTTACTGATCAAGATCCTGTAATGGATAAAGCAATTAAATTGATATTTCCTTCAACATATCATCGTCTTTGTATTTGGCATATCCTTAAGAAAGAGACTGAAAAATTAGGTGCAATTGCTCACAGAAGGGAATTTTATGAGTCATTCCATAGTTTAATTTATGGTGCCGAAAACAAAGAAGATTTTGAATCACAATGGAGTGAAATAATAAAAGACAATTGTGTGGAGGAAAATGAGTGGTTGAAATACATACATATAATTCATCATGCTTGGGTGCATGTGTATAGTAAAGGTATATTTTTGGCTGGTATAAGAAGTTCGCAACAAAGTGAATCTCAAAGCTCATTTTACTCAAGGTATGTGAACCAAAAAATAACCTTATTGAGTTTATACATATATATGAGAGATCTATCAAAAGACAGAGATTGAACGAGGCAAAAAAATCATATGAAAATTCATATAAAAGCCCCAAATTGGTCACCCCATTCATCATGGAATGTAAGATGACAAAGGTTTATACTCGAAAAGTGTTTTATAAGTTTCAAGAACAACTACAATACAGTATGGTTTGTTGCTCATCTCATCAGAAATTAGACGTGGAGGATGTTGAACATTATGATGTAACATGTTGTAGAAATAATAAAGAGTTGGTTGCACATGTTACTTACAAATGAGCTAACAGTAGATACACATGTAGTTGTTAACTTTTGGAAAGTGAAGGTATTCCATGCAGACATTTGCTATATGTACTTAGATTGAATGAGGGTGATATTTTTCCTGAACTCTATATCATGAAGATATGAACAATTGAAATAGCAAAGGAAGTTGTTTTTGATGGTGATGGAGTAGAACTTCATGGTGATTGCAACAAAACTTTACTTTCTAATTGGGGAGAATTGCACTATATATTTAATTGATGGGCCAAAAAGGGATATTCGTCATCTGAAAAATTTGAACTCACCAAGCAAAAACTTTTGGAGATAGGAAAATTGGTAGAAGATGTGGTATATGATCTGCATCATGGAATACAAGTACATCATAGAATATAAGTACATCCACTGGCACAATCAAAGACAAAAGGAAGTGGTAAAAGATGGAAGAGTGGTAAAGAACTTGCAGTGGACCATATGGGAAAAAATAGGCTACCCTATGGTTGCAATAAACGGGGAATTGGGCATGATAAATGTACTTGCCCTGCAATTGTATCACAATGGTAATGTCGCCTAACACAACCCTTGTTTTGATCTTTGTTATATATATTTTAAGTGATTATTTTCCATATTTTGTTTTTAAATATGTAGGCAAAAAGATATTCCATCTGAAAGTGGAGTCGCGGAGTCTATTCAGGGGCGTCAGTGCAGTGATGGCGATCGTCAAAGCAGTGATGCAAAATGACTATGATAGCTCCGAATTTGTAAAGTTTGTACTTGTATTCATCATGTGGAAGAAATTTAAATGAGATGGATCTCCTGTGTTTTGCTTTTGATGTATTTAAATGTTATAAAAATATATAAGAGAATGTCATTTTCTTAAAATGTAGATTGCATATTTAATTTTACAACCGCTTACTGAGTTAAGATGCACTATTTACATGAGGCAAGACCGAGCCAAGATTTTATTTATTCGAGTATGGAATGAGTCAATTTTTTATTTACTTGATTCGAGTCATGACGAAGTGAACTTTTTATTTACTTCACTCAAGTTGAGACCAAGGCATTTTTTTTATTAACTTGACTCGAGTCGATGCCTCGTTAACTTTTTATTAAGTCGAGTATGGACCGAGTCAATTTTTTATTTACTTGACTCGAGTCGAGACCAAGGCTTTTTTCTTTATTAACTTGACTCGAGTATGGAATGAGTCAATTTTTCATATACTTGATTTGAGTCGTGACCGAGTCAATTTTTTATTTACTTCACTCAAGTCGAGACCAAGGCATTTTTTTTATTAACTTGACTCGAGTCGATACCTTGTTAAGTTTTTATTGAGTCGAGTCAGGACTGAGTTAATTTTTTATTTACTTGACTTGAGTCGAGACCAAAGCCTTTTTTATTAACTTGACTCAAGTATGGAATGAGTTAATTTTTTATTTACTTGACTCGAGTCGTGAACGAGTTAATTTTTTATTTACTTCACTCAAGTTGAGAGCAAGGAATTTTTTTTATTAACTTGACTCAAGTCGATACCTCGTTAAGTTTTTATTGAGTCGAGTCAGACCGAGTCAATTTTTACTCGAGTTGAGACCGAGTAAATTTTTTATTGACTCAACTGGGCCATGAGTGGTGGTGGGGGTGGTGGTGGCTGGGCAGGCTTGGCCGTGGCAGGGGTTAGTGGGGGGAGCGGGGGTGTAGGTCATCGCATGGGGCAGGGGGATGGGGGGCGCGGCAAAGGTCGTCATAGGGGGCGGGGCGGCGAACTGGCGGGAGGAGGAGGACGCGGTGACTGGGGGGCGGGGCGGGCAAGGGCGGCGGCAGAGCTTGTCGCAGGGGGCAAAAGGTGGCCGTAGGCGGGGGTAGCAAGGGGTGGGGGGTTGTGTAAATTGATCGTGGGTCACTGGATTGAGATCCAGCGACCACGATCGCGTAAGCTGCCTATGCACTGCATTTTGATGCAGCGTTATATATATATATATATATATATATATATATATATATATATATATATATATATATATATATAACCCGGTGATGAACCAAGCTTGAGCAAACTAATTTAAGAACGAACTAAACATGAACTAAGTGGCGCTCAACTTTGATCGGCTTATTTACACCCCTAATCAGAGCCAACCTACTAATTATGAGCACATTCTATAAGATCCAGGCCCTTTGCCCGACGGTTTAAATTTCCGTTTGATTGTAACCCTATCGAGTTGCACTCTGGCCTTTTCTGTCGCGTGCAAATGTATGGTATGTATGTGCGAGTTACCGCATAGTCTCCCCCGGTGTTCACATTGCTTGGCTAGACATTATGCTGCCCCAACTCTTACATTAGGTTTTTATCTTTAAGTCGAGCCTAGTTAGGCTTATGACTGTGCTCGTCGTGAGTCTAATGTGTTTGTGATGTGTTTGATCAGATGATCATAGCCACTGTAGGACCCACAGCATGGTTCCCAAGGTTGCCCCAGGCGCATAAAAGGTGAAAACCCTAAGTGCGTTGAAATTGCACTAAGCACGAGCAAAATTAGGGTTAGGGTTTTGTATAAGGGCCCAAAGGCGCTGGCACAACACCCTTGTGCCTGAAATTCAAATTTTCTCACTTTTTGGCCACTGCAAAGGTGTTGTGCCAATGCCCTTATGCCTAGAGGTTTGACCAGAACCTTGCATATGGGTTGGTTTAGTAGACATGTCCCAAAAAATCTGGTTTTCTATGGTCCGGATTGCAAAGGCCAGAGTGCCCTTGTGCTGGAGCAGTTTTTCCCTTTATAAAAGGGAGACTTCCTCCTCATTTTTCTCCCTTCCTCCCTTCCTCCCTTCACCTCTGACCTTTCCCCCTTCCTCATCCTCTCCTCCTCCTCTCCGGTACTTCTCCACCTCCTCTAAACCTCTCCAAGCATGTCCAAGCCCTAGGGTTGGAGGTCTTGGGGTAGGAAACCCTAAGAGACATCTCCTAGGAACCAGTTAAGGTAAATGTCTCATCCTTACCTTTTATCCATGGTTGTTTTGTTTGTTTAGTTAATATTATATTGTTATTTTTATTTTTCTTGCATTTTATTAATGTATATGTATGTATTAGAAACACGTAGAACTTCATATTATTTTGTTCACCTATTTTAGCTTATATGAGCTTTTGTGAGGGGTGCCAAAATCGGTGAAAAGAGGCCGTTTTCATTGTTATAGTGACCTAGCCGCCTCTTTCTCTAATATTTGCACCCAGATTTAGTTAGCTTTGAGAGCCATTATTGTGCACCTTTGTAGATATATATGTTGGATATTCCATGAAAAATACTAAGCCTAATATAACCATCAAAGGGTATGAACAAAACCCCTAATGTTGTGATGTTTATGCTGTGATGTTGGAATGCTACGCCTTGTTTTGAGTTCGGAATCCTTAGTGAGTGACATAAAATATGTTAATAAAATCTGTAAAAATTATATGCATACTCCCTGAATTTCTACTTGCAATGTGTCTATTTTGAGGTTAACTAAAAATCATTTGAGTAGCTAATTAGGTGATTTTTGTCGGGAAATGCAAGAATGTTGGGTGAAAGCCCTAGTTCCTTGATTTTGGGCATAAAATCCAAAACCATAGTCAAATGGTAATTGATTTATACGAAATTCATTCCACACCTTAGGATGTATACTAGTAGCATCATATCCAAATTTGGAAGTAATTGGCCAAGTAGACCACAAGTTAGCATTTTTCCAAGCCCAATAGGTCAACCCAGCACTAGAAATAGCATAGCTAATACCTTCCACTTTCAACCTCACTTAGGCCTAACATATTGGAGTTTAGATCTGAGATTTAACTGGGTTCAAGTCAGTGGTGTTGGCTAACTATGCCCACTAACCTATGCCTATTTAGAGTCTCCAAACCACCCGTAGCAAAATTAGTGTGAAGCTTAGGAATGCTATTTCAAGCACCTTAGGGTCGACCTTAGTGGATTTTGTTTGGCATGATTGGCCCATGGGCCTACACATGGTTAAATTTCACATGAGATTTAGAGAATCAAGGGCCATTGATCTAAATTTCAGCCTGTCTAGAGGATGTGAGGTCATAAACTTCTTATGTATGTTATGTTTATTGTACTGCATGCGAGGCGACCTCTTTTATGAAGTTATGATAGCCTTGTTCACTAAGCAGTGAGCCTTTGTGAAGTTTTTAAAATATTTTCATTAGTCTTAAGACACTCATCTATCAGTTGATATTATCAGTAGTTATTTTCGGACTAGTAATCAAACAAGTTTGATTATTGACAGTTTTCCTATGTGTGTGTGTGTATATATATATATGTGTGTATATATGTGTGTGTGTGTGTCAGTCTTGAGGACCGGCGCAGATGGACGAATTAGAAAACTCATGGCCCGAGATCGCATTGTTTTGTATTGTGCCCTTTTTGAATTTATGTTGTAAGGATTTAGATTGTACAATTTTGTGGGTGTGTCCCATGAACCTTGTATGATTCGGAATAAGTCTATATGATTGTTGATTGTGCATAAGTGTTTCTTTTAGTTTATATTATATTATTACTGTAGAGTGGATACACTTTGGAGCATTCTAATGATTGCCTGCATGATGTGTAAGTCTCAAAGTCCTAGAACACGATGATGAGTATTCAAAGGTACACTAAAGTTGCTTGTAGTTTTTTGTGTGTTGAAGAAATGTAGGTGGAGGTGCACATGGTCCATACTTTGTGAAGATCCATGTGAAGATTATGTGTTAGGGTATGATGCCTTGGCACTCGATAAGGCTCTGTGTGTCTATGTGTTTAATTTCTATTTCACGGGTGTGTAGAATAAGTAACCACAACCCAGTGTTTATGTTAACGAAAGTCATACGTTTCAAGTTTAAGAATTCCTCCATATATTAGTATGATTTACCATGCATGGTATAAAACTCAGTAGAGTTTACCATCTTAAACCTTCTTTAAGGTTGAAATCCACTTCCGTAAAGTATGCACTATTGTAACCCAACGAATAGCTTTCCATGTTATAACAACACCCCGAGACAAAAAATGGTGTTACACATTCTCCCAATACATTTGTCACATCTGTAATATAGCCTAAAAAGGTGCAAACACAAGATGTTGACCACGTTGGTAAATAGCCCATAGGAAGCTTGCAAAAAATTGATGGGCTTACATCTCGCATGCACGAATCGGCCGATTCCGTGCGGAATCGGCCGGATTTAAATCGGATCGGCGTCGCGCCGATCCGATTTCGGGACCGACTCGGTCGGCCCCGAATCGGGTCATGAATCGGCGATTTTTGGCCGATTCCGACCGATTTAACTCGGAATCGGAATCGGCCGATTTAAATCGGAATCGGTTTTTTTACAAAATTACCAAAATACCCTAGGTATGATTTTTATTAAATTATTTAAGCATGGGTAAAATGGTAATTTGGATTTTAAAACCTAAAATCAAACCCCTCTCCCCCGATTCCGCCGCCGCATTCGCTCCGCCGCCCTCCGCCGCGTTCGCCGTCCGACCTCAGCTCCGTCCGACCACGCCACCGCCGCCCGATTCCGACCTCAGCTCCGCCCTCCGCCGCAATTCCGCTGCCGACGCTGCGCCCGATTCCGAACTCAGCTTCCGCGCGTCCGGCGCTTCCGCCGCGATTCCGCCGTCCGACGCTACGCCCGACCTTCTGACCACCCCACCGCCGTCCGACGCTGCGCCCGATTCCGAACTCAGCTTCCGCCGTCCGACGCTTCAGCGCGATTCCGCCGCGCTTCCGCCGCGATTCCGCCGTCCGACGCTCCGCCCGACCTTCCGACCACGCCACCGCCGTCCGACCTCAGCTCCGTCCAGCCACGCCACCGCCGCCCGATTCCGACCTCTAGCTCCGCCCTCCGCCGCGCCTCCGACCGAAAATTTGGGTAAATTTAGATTTTTTTATTGAAATTGAATATTGTGATGTGCAAATTGTTATCTATGATGTTCTAATTGATTAATATGAAGTGCAAATTGTGATGTCCAAATTGAAATTTTGTGCGTGCGGTAAATTGTGATATGCGAGTATGTGCTATGTGCAAATCGTGATGTGCAAATTTGTGTATTTATGTTGAGAAATTATATAATTATGTATTTCAGGTATTTTTGTATTGAGTTGGCAAATTTTTGTATATGACCGATTTAGACCGATTCAACTGAACCGATTCCTGGCCGATTTAGACCGATTCCGATTCCGATTCCGTTTCCGATTCCGTTTAACTGGAAAACCGATTCCGATTCCGATTCATGCTGGCTTACATACAAGGGAAAACGTGAGAATAGTCCAACATCTCTATATTGCTGGTATCTTGTACATGTTTATATTTGTACGCCTTTCAAATTAATGGCTAATTATTTTTCATAGAAGCCCGTACACCAAATTTAACAAAATCTCATATTAGGAACAACCTCTATCGGCACTGCCCTTTTTGCACATATTCAAAATACGTTGATATTGTTCCATGAGAATTGTCAATTGTATTCCTTCATCTGATTGCAGATCGAGCATTTCAACGATGATGTGCTTATCTTTAGTCTCGGCAATTGGGAAGAAACCATTTTATGGATTTCTTGAGAAAGAACATAATCAGTAAACATACACCATACACAAATTTTATCCAGTTCCAAGCTGCAAATCTATCTTATTACACCTGCACTCACAAATTATGAAATGCACTATCAACTCCACATATAATGTACAACAAATGATGCATTTGCATGCAGCAAAGAATCACCCACATGTTACTTACAAGTCTACTAATTTCTATCCCAAATATTCCCCTTCCTCCAAAAACATATAGCAGAATTGTAATGCTCATTTCGAATTTTCCTGGTGGCTTCTAGCCAATCATACTTCTCCATCTCCACCATTGCTGCCTTTCCCACTGTTTCTCTGAACTCCTTGTTGGAAAGCAAGCTCTCCATCTTGTTCAAGCAATCCTGAAGGTCTCCTTGAAGAGGAATCCAGTTTTACCATCTTGGTCATTTGGAATAATCTCCAGAATGCCGCCTGCTCGAGCCGCCACCACCGACAGTCCTGACGCCATGGCTTCTAGGACTACTAAGCTAAGGGTCCTCGGATTCCGACGGTATCACGAAAACATTCCGGTGAAGACTACTGGCATTCCTGTGAATAACTTCTCTAGTTCTGGTCTGCAGAGAAGATAGCACTTCCAATAAGTTAATCAATGGAAGTGTATGAGTTAATTTATTTTGTTTAAGACGATTCAATGAAATTTGGTAAAAAAATGTGAAATTAGGGAGTTGATATGATAGGATTGGGATTTTATGGAGATAAATTAGGGGCCATGTAGTGGTTGGATCTGTTAATATGTGTAATTGTATTAATGATATGTAGCTCATTGTCACACTCGGAATACTAAAAAAATCTCGAAATATTAACAGAGGTGGCTATTAGTTGTTCCATAGGGATTGAAGGGTCTCAAAGCTTCTCTATAAATTGAGCTTCATTTACCTCATTCTAAAAAAAACAAGAAAAAGAGAGATAGAGAAAGATATAGTGATAAAAGAAGAGAGGAAAAATATTCATGAGTTTGTCTTATACGGAGTATTGAGAGACAATATTATATAGTGTGTGAGTAATCTTCTTGGACATCTTTTTATATATTTGATGACTGTAATCTTTGGTTGAAGTAGTGAATTATTCGTTGTTGCCCGTGATTTTTGACTCTCGATTGAAGGAAGGTTTTTCACGTTAAATCTCTGCCCTTTTGTAATTTTGTTTTATCTTTTTTCTTAGGTCTTATTTTTCCATGATTTTTATTCACGGTGGTTGATCTCCAATTTTGGGGATTTTTCTCAACAGGATCGTCATAGTTATATATACCTAGCATACCAACAGGTCCTACTCGTTCTACTGCATTCCATCATATCCCACAAGTTTAGGCGTCATTTTAATTTGTACCAGTTCTTTTAATCTGAAATTTTTACAAAATTCTTTTTTTGGTTGAAGATCGCTGTATTTTAACAGGTACTTGATTAAATATTGATATTGTATGTATTTTTACAATCCAATAAAATATTTTGATGATAGTTTTAAATTTTAATAAAAAAATTTGGTCAAATATGGTTTGATTGGTTGAACCAAATATACTTTATACCAGCTATAAATCCATATAGTGACAGCTCATTAAATCTAGGGTTGAATGGCTCGATTTTAATTTAAATTATGGTTGCAAATCCTTAGTAGTGTTTCATTCATGAAAGGACAGGTACCCCTTTAATCGACTCCCTCGTTTATGTAATCTATCCGCTCACATCAAACATCATGAATATACATAAAAAACCATTAAAGCGGGGACTAATTTTAACCTTAAAACATTATCTCTTAGCTTCATTCCTTCTTTGTTGATAAATATTTACATAATTTACCAATTATTTATAAGAAACCGTATTTTATCTAATAGTTGCATAACAATTTATTTTTAAGTCCCCTGATCAATTTATTTCTTCCTAATTCGTGGCATTTCATAACCATATATTTGTAACCTAATGGCTACTAATAACTATCCGACTTAATTACAACAAATTGATAGACTTATTTCTTCAAAATAGGCCTAATTAATGTAAATTGATGAGCTTAGTCATTTCTTCAAAAGATATTAATCAAATTAGATCTATAGACACATTCTCACTTATATATTATATCTTACCTCGAAAACTAATTTATAAGGGCTCGTACTCTACCCACTTTTAAGAAATTTTATCTTCAAAGTGTTTTTTGACTCATGACTAGTTCCCTATTCCACGTCTAGTTCAACTCATTATCTAATATGATTTTAAGTTTTGATGTCATCTACAACAACCGGACTCAATAAAACATGACTTCTAATTGATCTCTTTCTTTGTTGAACACATCTTAAGACAATTAGGCAAGCGCCACATGTCATACGTAGTCTATTCGAGTGATAAATTCTAATATTCATTGAATAATGAGAGACTATAATAATCTTATATTTTAAAGAGAGATTGATAATATAATTAGAATAATTTAATTTTTTATTTTTATTGTATTTTAATTGATAAAATCTCTTATTTTCATGAGGGCGATTTTTGATTCCCCTTTTATTAATAAAAGTAGACCAGATTCAAAATGTGCCAAGAGTAAAAAATTACCTACCTGTTGTCGTCTGCTCAGCTTCGAGATCCTTTCCAATGGCTGCTGAAGGTACTAGTACAAGATCAGCAGCCCATGAAGGAATTCTTAACAAATAATTAAACTACTTAAGGTTAGATGACAACCATGAATTTAGAGCTACTAATTAAAGAATTAATCAGAGGGATGTGTACTTATGATTAGCCACATTACCATCCAGCCAAATTTATATCTTGGAATGTACCTGTACAAAATGAATAATAATCAGAATCCGCAGCTTCTTAGACAGTTTGATTATGTAATCCTTGTTTTTTTGGCAATTTAATGAACAAGATATACTGAAGTTTGTCTGGCAGTTTATTTTGTGGGTCAATCATGATCCAACGGGCCAATCTAAATCCTAATATCGGTTAGAATAAATTTTAGTTAAGAGGGTACTTTACTTACTATATTATTTTTATTTAACTATACTAAGCATGGACCAAAAACTATTCAATTGACTAATTGCTTATAAATTGAGGCCATCTTTAGTCATCTAAAACATCGGCATGAAATAGACCTTGAAGTGTGCTACGTTTGAGGATTTAAGTTGCACTCTGAGACTTACGATTAGCCTTGTTTTTTTTCTGGGTCTACTGTTTAAGTAGTTTAATTTAATGAACAAAATGTATTGAAGTTTATGATGTACTGTTGGTAGTTTATTTTGGATCGAGTGGTGTCCACCCAAATCTTAATAATATAAATTTCATTGAGTTAGCTTTATTTACTCTATCAAATACAAAGCTACTCTATTCTACTAAGTTGAGAGTTACCAAAACAGTTTAGTTGACGAATTAGTTTTAAATAGAGGCCTTCTCCATTCGTATAGAACATTGACATGGGACAACACTTAATACAGTTTCGGGAGATGGGTTGTAATTGAAACTCTCTTTGTGATTGAGTTATTGATCTACTTAGTAAATCTCTTACTCATCCTATCTATTGCTATAAGGTATAAATCTCTAATTCACCTTTTCCTCTATACTATTTATATACACTTCATACCTTACAGCAGCGGCTAAGAGACCAGTCTTGGACAACAACTTAAATCTTCCCATGCTATAACAGATTTACAAGAGAACTTAAGTTCTGACACTTGTCAATATTTTGGATAATCAAAGGAGGCCTCAATTAATAGGCAATCCATTAACTAAAGAGTTTTGGTCTATTTAAATAAAACTAACTCTTTATTTAATAGAGTAACTCTATACTCAATAAAATAATACTACATTTAATAGAATAAATAAAATTAATTCACTTAACTATAATTTAATTCTAACCAAAATTAAGATATCGAAGGGCCTAGGGCTGAGCACGAGTCGAGTTAGGTTGTCAATTTTTATGAATTGACTCGACTTGACTCAAGCTCAATTAATAGTAAGCTTGATACGGAACTCAATCTTAAAAAAATTGACTCGACTCCATTACAATAGAGCTGGTTTCGAATTCTATCAAACTCAACTAAAACAAAACTTGATTCGGCTTAATACTTGGCTCAAATAGACTCGATGCCTAATATAAACGTTTAGTAATTTTTTCTTTAAATATACATAGATAATATAACAGTAAAAATGATAATTTGGTATAAAAATAATTAAATCAAAACAATCTAATAGTTATTATATGGCTATTAATTATGAAGAATATCATTTATATTTTTATGAAAAAATTAAAAATAAAAATATTGCATTATAGAGAATAAACTATATCTTCTATATTATGGTGATGAAACACGAATACTCAACTCGAACTCGATCAGGCTCGACTCGAACTCGAACTAAAATAATTTAACTCAAATCCTTAAACCTCAAAATTTGATTCATTTATCAAATGAGCCGATTTCAAGATGGTTAGAACTTGACTCCACTCGACTTGTGCCTTGCCCTAGCTAGGCCTATTCAATTATGGTCGACCCATAAAACAAATTGCCAACATTTTTCAATATGATACTGTTATAATATGGGTTAACCCAAATTCGATCGTATAGAGACGAAAAGAGAAACATTTATGAAAGGAACAATCAGTCTAAAATCTGAAGCCACTTACATTGGGACATGGGTGTGATATGACATCACGAAGGGTACACTGAGAACCTTGGCTATCATGAAGGCACCAAATACCTAAATTAGAGTTCCGGAGTTGGCAATAAGCCTTGTAACATTATGCTAAGTACATTCGTTAGATGAAAATCATGCAGCAACACGTTACCATAACACCTGGAGATGAAGCATGTATAATATCTGGCTTGAACTTTGGAAATTCTGATACTATTCTGGGACTCGGAGCTAAAGTCAGAAGAACCTTCTTATACCATGAGCAATGGAAGCTGAAAATCAAAGAACAGAAATTAGTATCATCTTTCTTCTTGCCATAAAACGGTAAAGCATTCGTATATATTGCATCTTCACTATTTTACTACATAACTGCTATACTTGTTCCTTGAATTCAAATACCAAGGTGTAAAGATTGAAATTGTCTTTTTCTTGAAGTTACCTCCATGATCCAAGTACTTTTGCCCCATAGAATTCTTCGGGTACTCCATGAGTAGTGACCACAATAACCTGAAATCAGAAACTTTGGTCATGGTAAAAAATTAAGGAGATGAATCAGGTTCATCAATCACATGATCAACATATACCTCATCACCCATCACACGTAGATATTTAGTGAAATTCTGGAATCTGCTTTTTTAGCCTGAGACATTAGAAGAAACAGCAAAACAGATTTTTATTGACATCTTAAACACGTTTCTACTGAACAAAACTAAACTATTGAAACTGTAGAAACTAAATAGATGCTAAAATATAAATAATATAAAAATTTATCTTACAACGGAATAGATCGATGGACAAGAGTTACCATGCTCGTAAATTAAAACTTGATCACTAGGAAAAAGTCTTATTTCCATGACCTATCATCCATCTCCCTCGGAAATAGCAAAACTACTTATTCATCTTCTCTTTGACGTTGGGAAGATATAATATTTATAGGTTTTTTCATTATTATTTCAAACTAATTGATAAGAGAAATATTAGGAGATAATATTTAATTAACTTGAAACTAAGTCAAAGTTAACCTCTTAATTTATTTAGTGGCTCCACCCTTATGAGTATCTTCACTAAAAAATATGCCAATGTCTCTCACTCACCCATAATGGGGTAAAGGTGCATCAACAATTTAGGGGCACCACTAAATCAAATATTCCAGTCGCACATGAAAATGTGTGACAATGTTTTAAATGAATTTTTCATACGAGAAGTATGTCGTGTGACCTACAAGTACAACCGAATATGGAAGCACAAACTATGCATCTGTTAGGGATATATAGTAGCTTATATGTAATCATTTTATCCCAAACTATTAGTGAACATCAAAATCCTCAAATTATTTTATTTTACTACTTGCATCTACATTATTTTGTCACAAAGACTTTATAATAATCTACACTTAGATACAGTTTTTATCTTCCTTTCATACTAATATTACTTTTGATATACAAAATAATGACTTTTTTAGACAACCACTTATTACTGGATTATCATGGTTGTAGGTAGCAAATTAAAGAAAAAACATTGTTTTACTATCCCAAATATAATTGAAAGAAATTAAGGGTATTGAGAAACAGTTCTGCTTCGAGAATCTCACTCAATGGAGAAGAAAGGATCATTCTCCCACTTTCTTCTTGGTTGAAATAACATGCGTGGTATGAATTACATGTTATGATGGATAGATATTCACATATAAAAAATAAATTACATAGACTGTATGCCCTTTATCAACATCATACAGATTTAAGTCTAATTATCACTTAGGTAACTGGCTAGAGAGAACTAGCACAATTACAACTGATGCAATTGTGTAAATCTCATGTCTGGTTATATGAGATTATGGTTGTGGGAAACCACATCGACCATTTTCTAAAACAGGCTCATCTCAATCTTTTATTAAAGAGACATACGTGATTTCAAATTGTAACACCCCAAATCCGGTTCACACTCGTGAACCAAACCGGCATGTTACAGGCCCCGGTTAGGTCGGCTAACGCAAACCTAACTCGTGCGGATCCAATCTCGGCGTCTTAAGATGAAGATACGATCTGTCATGAATGAATGCATGCACAAAATCCTAACATGGTACTACATGAATGACATGCAAATTAAATTTCACACCATCACAATTACGAGCAAAATCGATGAAAATTCTGAAGTAAAACTAACAGGGTTTCCCCTAAAAGTGCAATTATGGGCCCACCCTGTAAAACCCACGATTCGAGTCAGGGTTTTATATTCGAACCGGTCGAGTCGACCGTTATTTTTTTGAATTGA
>JAURVB010008110.1:0-25077 GCA_033002965.1 Piper betle | reverse complement strand
CCCCGCACCCCAGACGAACCCTTCCCCCACCGTGTGACACCGCCGAGAATGGCACAAGGCCAATCAGGCAAGCAACCGACTGACTTACAGTCGCCGCCGACAACCTTTGCTGCTGGCGACCCTTGCCACCACTGTCTCCCTCGCCCTCACTGTGGTCGTGTCGAGCTCACCGAGCCATTGCCAACCCACAACCCAGACCACCTCGCCAGAAAGTCACCGAAAAACAGCTAGAAAATCGGATTTGCTGAAATTTGTCTAAAATTGCCAATTTTTTGCCAAATTCATCACGCTGAACCTGATCAAACTTTAGACGCTGCCAGGTGCTAAATTCAAGTCTCGAAACCCGCGACAAGCCCTAATCATCACCGATTGGAGACGATGTGAGGTATAATTACGTTTTACCTAATTAATTAAAATTGATAATTATTACGTGTTGCATGATAGGATTTGATTTATTGACATGATAGAGTGCTTCGATTGTAAACAAAATTGAATTTGCATGATTTGAATGATATGAAATGAATGTTCATGACCTAATTAGTTAAATTAAGTATAAGTTTCTAATTAACTGCAACATAATTTAGAAAAGCTTAATGTGGATGGATGCGAATGCTAGATATGAGTGTATTTTTTAGGATGTGTAAATGCATCATTCAAATAGTGGGCGTTAGCTTTTAGGTTTGATGTGTATGAATGGAGTACGAGCTCATAGCGTAGGTGCGTAGACACAATTGGAGCTTCTAATGGGTCCATTTAAGACTTGCTTATGGTTTTATCTCTCATTCTATTGTGATATAATTTAACAGGAAAGCGGATGTGTCAAGTGGTAGATTTATTGTATCCCACTCCACAAAGGTCATTTAGTCAAATGAAGTTTCCGATTAATAATATCCCTTAAGGATGAGATCCTTCAAGTTTGTTTTAAGAAACTTAGATTCAGATCATAATGCCTTTGGGCCTACTATATTATGATCTTTACCTAGACCTGTATAGATATATTATTTTCAGGTTTTCTAATGAGATGTGGGATAAGGGGAAGGTCGACTCGCATGCACTGGATTAGTGATGGGGTCATTCCATTCCCAAGGAATCCTAACAACTTCACATTTTTTGAGTTCCTCAAACTCAAAAAAGTGTGGAGGATTACAGGCATTGTAATGCAGTGCATGTTTATATTTGTGGATTCAAAGGGTACTGAAGGTGCCTGCCTGAAAGTACTCTGCCTCTATGCTGAGGGCTAAGAGCTATACGGAAGATGTAGAAGGTTTAGGACAATTAATTTTCCCAAGCGTGGGATAATTTGAAAATGTTGGAGGCATCTAACTATTCAGAATAAAACGCTGCAAGCCGAGATTAATGGCTACTGATTAATGCCCTTATGAGTGATTCTAATAGAGAAGTATAAATGAATGATTTTATTTAACAGGAGAGTTATCTCTCCTATGCCGATTTAATTATTAGTTATTTCTAGACCAATAACACTCGTTACTGACTTTTTCGTATTACATATATAGGTGAGAATTTGAATGACTGAGTATTGTCGAGACTATGGAGGAGGAGCAATGCAACCTGCACACATGTACTTGCCGAATGGATGGAAAAAAATTTTGATGTGATAATTTGTTATGATTGGTTGCGAATAGAATGCTATCATATTTTATTGCAAAAAAGGAAATGAGAATTTATGATATGATGTGTAGACTAAACAGGATGAGCTAACGGGGTTTGAGACCCAATTCGGAAAAATGAAGATGATTATAATGTGAATGCTGCAGTGAAAAATATGATGTTTTAGCAATGTTTTATGTTTTATCGTCATATATATATATATATATATATATATATATATATATATAAATTTGTTATTGACAAGGTGGTTCCTATTATACTTTTTAGGGAAACTCCATCCATTTTATTTTAAAAATCGTTGTTTTTTTGAACTTTTAATGAGTTTGCTTGTTTGAATATGAATTATATTTTATATCATGTATATATAACAACGTTAAAAGTTAAACATCTCATCTATACACTTAATATTTGCATCACCATCTTAAAATATCGAGGGTAAATCTAAATCAGTTTGACCGAATTAAGTAAATTAGCGAACAGTTTGGTCGCCGTAGTATTTTGATCCGATATGCTGAACCAAATTGAGATGTTACATGCCCTGTCTAGTGATTAAAGATTTTGACAAGTGGATTATTGGCCTCTCAACATTAGTAACGGTTTTTGTGTAAGTATACATACATGGCAAGAATAAGGCCACCGAATTTGGTTGCCTTAGTGCTGCGAGAATAAATATACACGTTAAATAGAAAGTGAGACAGGTGACAGGGGGAACAACCGTAGAGTGGTTTTTATAGACGCCGGCCTCCAAGACGCCTCTGATCACCAAGCCACTAGCAACTACCGCGTGGACAGCGTAAACCAGGGAAAACAGTGACGACCAGTAATAGAGAACCTGTAACGTGCCCTCCGTCAACCATCTGTCTACTGTTTCAATGCTACTCTCTTTCTCCTCGCGACTGCTCTTCCTCTTTCCTTCCTATGGACCTTCTCATCTTCTCGTCTCCTCCGGATTTTCCCAGCAACAAACAACGTGGGCGACAGGTTTGTTTTTGTGATATGGACGCCGACGTCAACTTTCGTGGTAAATTTTCTCCTTTTTTCAATAATATCACCAGTTCTTCGCAATCAAATTTAGCAAGTATTTCATCTTTTTTCCAATAGTGATGCATGTTTATGTTACTGTTAGGAATTTTTGTGATTAAAACCAAAATATGGGCAGGTCTTCCGACGTTTTTCATTAAGAACTAAAAAAACTAGTTATTGTGCCTTCTTAGTATTATCTGTTTTGCGCAGTCGCAAAGAGTTGTTTTTTTAAAAAAATCTAACCAAATTTCTAATGCTGTATGGTTGGTGGGCAAAATTGCTCCTAACATTACGAATCCTATGCTTATTTGAAGGATTACATCCTATAATTATAATATTCGCCCTTCAAATTAACTTGGCATCAGTGGCATTTGATAGTAGCAAAAATGGAAACAACTTATTTAAATCTTCTTTATTTTTTTAAGATTTTCTAAGTCGACATATGTATCCTATATTCATAATTGTCATCCTGCTCATTTTACTGCATCAGAGGGGAAGATTTGGCTCTACTTCACTTTGGTAGCATTAGATGTGAGATTTGCCGCGTGATCATGATAACAGGGGAGCTAGAACCTTATTTCTTTTCTCTTATTTTATGATGCAGTAGTTCCCTGTTGCACAAACAAAAAATGAAATTTTATTGAAGGTCTTTGATGGGGATTTGATCGAGCAGGGATGTATTGCCGGGATGCCTCTCAATCGCTTCTTAAAATTTTGGAGGCTTTAATAATCGTTGAGGATTTATTTGTTTGTGGCCTACCTACCTTCCACTTTTTGTAATGTTGATCCCTTTTTTTATTGTGCATAGCGGGGTAAATGTCCACTAAAAATAATTAATTCACTTTGAAAACTATTATTTAAATAACTAGCGTGAAAATAATTGTACTAAAAAAATCACCCCAATAACCAAAATAAAATTCTCAGGAAAGTGTAGTAGGATACTAATCCGTTTAAAAACTAACTCCTAAACAAAATTTTATCAAGACAAGTAATTTTAATAGTACCATAATTAGCAACTATACCCAACAATAGCAATTAAATAGACATAAAAAGAACATCAGAATTTAACGAGGCTTATGTCCTTGGACACTATAAAAATAATATTTTAATAATTAAAGAAATATTACAAAAGAGAAAAAAATAAATTGCCAATAAAAGAAGAGAAAGGATTTTGGGATGGGTTAAACAAAAGGGAGAAGAGTCCTTTTTATAGGGAGAGGACTCCTCCCATATCCCCAATAATCCCAATGTAGGATTTTGTCATACAACAATTCTCCACCTTGACAAAATTTCATACAATTCTCTCACAAATCCAACTTTTAGTAGTGTTGCAAACTCCATCTTTCAATTTGTAATAATATTGACCAAATCAAAGCAATGTTTAAACTTGACCGCAATTACCACTTTTATCAGCATATCAGTAGGGTTCTCAATGGTCGAAATCTTTTAGATTATAACTCCACTTTCTCTAAAATCTCTCGTACAAAATGATATCAAACATCAATATGCTTCATCCTAGCATGGTAAACCTGATTCTTTGCTAAATGAATAGCACTTTGACTCACAATGCACTTTGATGTGCTTCCGTTCCATTCCTAGTTCACCAAGCAACCCTTAAAGCCAAATTGCCTACTTTACAGCCTCTGTAATTGCCATATATTCTACCTCTGTAGTAGACAAAGCCACTATTAACTGTAAGATGGACTTCCAACTTGACCGGTGCTTTTGCAAAAATGAACACATAACCAGTAGTTGGTTGTCGCTTGTCCAAATCACCAGTGTAATCAAGAATTACAATACCCAACTACATACTGACCATCTTTATCATCCTACTGAAATACTAATCCAACATCTAAGATATTCAGAATATACTGTAAAATCCATTTCACAGCTTGCTAATGCTCCTTTCCATGATCATCCATATAACTACTCACAACCCCAATGGCCGGTGAAATATCAGGCCTCGAACATACCATTGCATACATCAAGCTACCAACAGCACTTGCATACGGTACTTTTGTCATGTATTCCCATTCTGCATTATTCTTTGGTGACATGGAAGCACTAAGCTTGAAATGAGGAGCAAGTGGTGTACTAATAGGTTTTGACTTCTCATTTATGCCTAAACATTTTAGTACTTTCCTCAGATATTCTTTCTAAGACAAACAAAGCCTCCCTAATTTCCTGCCTCTGGATATGTTCATGCCGAAAATCTTCTTTGCTTCACCAAGATCTTTCATCTCAAACTCCCTATTCAATTGAGTCTTTAACTTCTCAATTTCTGTCTGACTACTAGAAGCTATCAGCATATCATAAACATAAAGAAGAAGATATATATAAGATCCATTTTGTAGATTGCACAAGTACACACAGTAGTCATATTTGCTTCTCGAGTACTTCTGCCCTATCATGAACTTGTCAAATCGCTTGTACCACTGCATTGAAGATTGCTTCAATCCATATAGTGATTTATCCAATTTGCACACCATCTTTTCTTATCTAGCAATTTTGAATCCATTTGGCTGAGACATAAAGATTTCCTCTTCAAAGTCTCCATGTAAAATGCAATTTTACATCCATCTGAACTAGTTCCAAATCCAACTGTGCCACCAAAGCCAATAAAATTCTGATGGAGGAATGCTTTACAAATGGAGAAAATACTTCATTATAATGAACTCCCTCCTTCTGAGCGTAGCCTTTAGCCACCAATCTTACTTTGTAGCGAACATTATCCTTGTCAGGAAATCTATCTTTCTTTGCATATACCCATTTGCACCCAATTGCCTTCTTTCCCTTCGGAAGACTAGCTAGTTTCCATGTCCGATTCTTTTGAAGGGACTGCATTTCTTCCTTCATGGCAATCCTCCACTTTTCTTATTCTGAACTTTGAACTGCTTCATTATAAGTGGCAGGAACATCATCAGTTACAATTGGTGATGTAGAAGAAACCATATCAGCATAGTAGGCAGGTTGTCTAATGGTTCTCTTTCCCTTCCTTTGTGCAATTGATTCATGTTAATGTGGAGGTTGTTGGGTCTGAACCTCTTCTTCATTTGACTCTTCTTCTACCATAGGAGAGTCATCATCAGTTTCTACATCTGCTGAGACAATTCTGTTGCCATCAAACTCCACCTGTTTGGGAGTACCATCTGTCTATTTCATATTTTCAGAAGTCACCTTTCTCAACATGGTAGATTCATCAAAGGTAACATCCCTGCTGAAGATTACTTTCTTTGTTTCTGGACACCAAAGACGATAGCCTTTCACACCAGAGGTGATCCCCATAAATATTGCATTCTTTGCTTTTGGATCCAGCTTTGACTCTTTAACATGGTAATATGCAATGGAACTGAAAACATGTAAGGAATTATAATCTGTAGCAGGTTTTCGAGACCATTTCTCCATTAGAGTTTTACCACCAATAGTAGTAGATAATAAACGATTAATAGGGTGACAAACATATACCAAAGCCTCAACCCAAAATTCGTTGTCCAACCCAGCATTGGACAACATACACCGAACCTTATCCAACAAGGTTCGATTCATTTGCTCTGCCACCCATTCTGTTGTGGTGTATTTCTGATAGTGAAGTGTCTAACAATACCTTCATCTTCACAAACCTTTTGAAATAGATCATTTTTGAATTCTTCACCATTGTTTGTACGAAGACATTTGACTCTTCTGCCTGGTTGAGTCTCCACCATCTTTTTCCATTTCAGGAAAATTCCCAACACTTCATCCTTCATCTTCATCATATACACCCAAACTCTCCAGGAAAATCATCAACAAGGGAAATATAAATATAATAGTGTTGACCTCCCAATGAAGTTGTCTTAGAAGGCCCCCACACATTTGAGTGAACATAATCCAAAATACCCTTAGTATCATGGATTGCTATACCAAATTTCACCCTTGTTTTCTTCCCTTTGATACAGTGCTAGCAAAAATCTATTTTGTAAGCCCAAGCTCATTTTAATAATCTTTGATCTATCAATAGTTTCAAGGATTTTTCTCCAACATGCCCCAAGAGCATATGCCATAACCTGGTTGCTTCTGACTCCTTATCATCAGTAGGAGTTGCTACCGCTACTACTTCCCCAACAATTATACTACCCATAAAGTAATACACATTATTTCTTCTTCGGATCCCCTTCATTATCACAAGTACATCAAAGATGATCCTCATTATCTCATCTTTTACCCTCACTTCGAAACCTTTTAACTCTAAGGTTCCCACAGAGATGAGATTCTTCATCAAATCTGGCACATAATGAGCACCAATTAAGATTCTGTTTGATCCATCATGATTCCTCAAGTGAATTGAACCAACTCCATATGTGACAAGAGGAGCATCATTTGTTGTGTAGACAATTCCACCTTTCAGTTCTTTAAAATCAAAGAATCATTCTCGATTGGGCGTCATATAATGGCTACAAGCAGAATCTAGCAACCATAAATTAGAATTGTTGGTTGATGGTGTGGCAGCAATTGAAAGATCTGAATCTGCATCATCACATTCAGCTACATTAGCAGCAACCTTTTCCTTCTTAGGTTTGCCTTTGTTTTTTAGCTTGGGACAATCTTTCTTCCAATGCCTTTTTCTCGACAAAAGGCATATTCATATTTACTTGGTCTGGACTTTAACTTCGACTTTCCCCTTCTTCCTTTGTTCTGACTCTGCAACCGGCCTCTATCCACAACAAGAGCTTCTGCTTCTGCACTTGTATTTTCTTGCTTTTCTTTCTTTCTTAATTCATAACTATACAACATAGTAGTTACTTCACTCAGAGACACAACCTTCCCATGAAGTAGAGTAGTTTCAAGAAACTCAAATTCATGAGGAAGTGATCCCAACAACATCAGAGCCAGATCTTCATCTTCAAATGTCACGTCCATATTCACCAAATCAGTTACTAGCTAATTGAAACTAGTAATATGATCATTCAGAGAGGTACCAGGAACATAATTGAAGCGGAACAATCTCTTTTTCATATAGAGCTTGTTCTGATTGCTTTTCTTCAAGAATTTCTCCTCCAGTGCCTTCCACAATTTACTTGCAGAAGTTTCTTTAGAAATGCATACCTCTGCTCTCTAGAATGACATTCGAATGGTACCACATGTCAATTTATTTGTTGTCTTCCATTATTTCTCCTCAACATCATTTGGTTTCTCTTCTTCAATGGCAATGTCTAGACCCTGTTAAAAGATGGCATCCAGAACCTCACTTTTCCACATGCTGAAATGACCAGTACCATCAAAAATCTCCATTGCAAATCTTGCATTTGTCACAGCAGTTCTTGCCAAAATTGAAGATGAAGCTGTTAACTTCGATGTGGATTCTTTTGAGTTGTTTGTCATTTTTGCTACAAATTCTATTTCATAGCTATCGATGTGGAATGCCAACTAGCCCAAGGAAATTTTTCTGATGTGGAAGATCAGCGTAAGCCGCAACCACAGAGGAGCTCAAAATGCCAACTGGCCCAATGAAAATTTTTCTGATGTGGAAGATCAACTAAGCCTCAACCACAGAGCATACTTAAATAAACCTGGAGCTCGGAATGCCAACTGGCCGAAGGAAAATTTTTTCTAATGTGGAAGATCAGCATAAGCCGCAACCATAGAGCATACTAAAATAAACCTTGCTCTGATGCTAATTGTTGTGCACAGCGGGGTAAATATCCACTAAAGATAACTAATTCACTTTGAGAACTATTATCTAACTGACTAGTGTGAATTACCCCAAAGAGCCAAGATAAAATTCCCAGAAAAGTGTGGTAGGACACTAATCTAATCCGCTTAAAAACCAACTCCCAGACAGAATTTTATCAAGATAAGTAATTTTAATAGCACAATAATTAATAACAATTATACCCAACAATAGCTATTACATAGACATAAAAAATGAATACCAAAATTTAATGAGGCTTATGTCCTCGAATACTATAAAAATAATATTTCAATAATTAAAAAAATATTACAAAAGAGAGAAAAAATAAATTGTCAATAAAAGAAGAGAAAGGATTTTGGGATAGGTTAAATCAAAGGGGAGGAGTCCCTTTTATAGGGAGAGGACTCCTCCCATTTTCCTAATAATCCTGATGTGGGATTTTGTCATACAACACTTATTTCTCCAGAAGGCTTTAATATAATTTAGTTTAGATAGATTAGATGATGAAATGCCTCTACGAGTTTGAATCCACCAGAGGATGAAATAAGAGGTTCCAATGAATAAGCAGGAGTTTTAGTGTAAAAATTGAGATTACAATTTTTGAAGAGACAGTAACTCAAAACCACCAGGATATTAACGCAAAAGAAAAAGAGAGCATAACAATTTTTTACTATATTACTTTCGTTTAGTTTCAGATCAACAATGGTACAAACAAAATATGTCAAATATATATTCAAAAATATAGTCGGCAATCATGCCTTGTACTCTTAACGTATTCATTCTTCAATAGACATCACTATCTTGCAAGCTTTTTAGAATATGGGACGATTCTTCTTCCATCACTAGATATAGGAGGATTCAATTGTACTATTTTCATATTATCAGATTGTTGGGCCCGATAGGCCCTCAAAAGGAACTTGTAACATGTCTGATAGGCCTCTCTTAATATAAAAGCTGAGTTTAAGAAAAAATATTTTCTTATTACCTTATATGCAAGTCACTAGTCACCTTCAAACATGATGTAAAATAAACCCAACAATTTTCCCCTTCATATATCATACCACCCAAATTATTTCCCCCTTACTACATATTACGTCCTAAAGTTTCAAGAGACTCTAATACCACTGTTAGGTCCCATGGGCCCCCAAAAGAGACTTACAACCCATGGGCCCCCAAAGAGACTTACAACAAGTGTCACAGACATCTCTTAATCTAAAAGTTAGCTAAAGAAATAAAATTTTCTCATTAGCCTACATCAAGTTACCAGTCACTTCCAAACATAATGTAAGATACAATTTGAATATGAACAAAAAATCATTTCTTAAAAATATGCATATAGAGATTTAAATAAATAGGATTTTAGTGGAATCGAACCATTAAAAAGGATAGTCACAATTCAAATAACTCTGGACCCAATAATTTCAGCAAAATAGAAAAAAAATTCATCACACATTTGCCACCCAAGCTAAAGACCTGCATTTGTTAAATGAATTTATGATTATATATAGATAATCTAAATATATTGACGTACCTTTCTTATCATGCGTACCAAAACAAAATTATTGTAACAAATAAACATACTAATAATTTCATTTAGAAAAGAGGCAAATAATGTATTGTTCCCCGACCTCCCAATGAAGAATTAATTCGGCTCAGTCTCGAACATCATTATGTGCAATATTTAACCGAAATTAGATTCACAGAGACTGACTATCAATATGACAAGTACCTATGTTCTAATGTAAATAAAACTGAAACACCTACACCTCACCCTACGCATATAATCTCATTTGCAACCTCCAAAATCTCTGAGCTAGACATGTAAATCCAAAGTATATATTATGTATGATATCAAAGCAAAACGTAGTCTACAAATGGGGCAATTTCAACCACTAGCCAAAAGAAAATTAATCCAAACTACTTGGTGGCAGTAACTCAAATGCTAAAGAATTTTTGTCTTGAATATTCAAATTTATGATGTATATACTCTCTGTATGTATGAAGTCTGAACCAGTCATTGGAAAACATTTACTAAGAAAACGCTTAGGAGTATAGAAAATAGAGGCAGGAGTTTGGCCGTTATCACAAAATCTCAAACAACTACATTAACTTTCCTCACCACTGACATGCACCAAACCAAACAGATCAGTTAAACTTTAAACCAAAATAAAAGCTTGTAAACGTAGAATTGACGGCATCAAAAAAGATTAGTTAGGCAGGATGATCAATTCTAACATATGCCTTTGGATATATCTAAACAATGAAGAGAACTTTTTTTTGCTACTTTTGATTGTGATAACTGATAATATTACCGAAAAATCGGGGAAGTTACCACCCACTTTCAATTGAAGCTTGACGTCGGTATCCATTGCACCGCCAGGGCCCTCATAAAGGCGATAGCTTTGCCCACCAAAAAGTATGACTATCCGGACTAGTTTGTCGTCGGAGAAGCCCGGAGAAGATTAGAAGAGAAGATGGGAAGGGACATGAGTAAAGGTAAGTTGAAGACCCATCCTCTTCTTGGAAAGAGAGAAGCATTGGAAGGGGTATGGGTACCAAAGGGATGCAGACGGAAATATGTTTTGAGGTTGACGTTAATGCTGGCCGTCACCGTTTTCCCTGGTTTAGTTGTCCACGCGGCAGATGCTAGTGGCTTGATGACCAAAGTCGTCTGAGAGGCCGAGGTCGGACAAAATTAGTGTTGCTATTTGATTAAGTCAGCTCGTAAATATTTACTATTATCATTAGTTTAACTTGACTCGAAACTCAATATTTAAATACTCGAGTTCGAATTCGAATCGTATGAGTCAAGTTTGAATAAGACAGTGTTCCGATTCAACTCGACTCTGGTTACAACTCAAACTCAACTTGAAATCGACTCGTAGCTCGACTCGAACTCGATTCGATAATATAATATAATAATAAATATATTATCACTTGCCTAATCAAAATACATTTAAAATTATAAATAAACGTTACTATTGACTATATATTAAAAGATAGTGGTTATCTTTTTTTATTTTTTTATTAAATTTGGGTTGTCCTTATAATCGAACGATCTTAATTAAAGTTTGAGACGAAAATATTATCTGCCTAGGTAAGATAATCTTTATATATATATGTATGTATAAAATTGTTGCAGTGCGCTACATGGAATTGCAACGCACTGTAGGGTATTTGGATATGGGCCGCTGGATTGAAATCTAACACCCCCCTTCCCTTCTATATTTTGTTTTCAAATATGTAGGCAAAAAAATGTTCCATCTAAAAATAGAGTCATGGAGTTTATTCAGGGGCGTCAGTGCGGTAATGGCAAATCTCAAAGCAGTGATGCAGAACGACTATGATAGCTCTGAATCTAGAAGGACTATATATTCTTAGTGATTTGTAACTTATTTCCATAAATTATTATTGACTTTAATCAAAATTGACAAATTTGTAACTTTTAACATTGTACTTGTATTCATCATGAGGAAGAAAGTTAAATGAGATGGCTCTCATGTGTTTTGATTCTGATGTGTTTCTAACTTCATCAACATAATTTAAATGACATCAGAATATATATGAGTCTGCCATTTTTTTAATATATAGTTGATCGCAAAATTAATTTTACAACTGTTGGCCGAGTTAGGACGCATTATTTCTGAATATTGACTCGAGTAGAGACCGAGTCAATTTTTTATTGACTTGACTAGATTCGAGACCGAGTCAATTTTTATTGACTTGACTCGAGTCGAGACTGATTCAAGTTTTTATTGACTTGACACGATTTGAGACCGAGTTAATTTTTTATTGACTTGACTCGAGTTCGAGACTGAGTCTAATTTTTATGACTTGACTCGAGTTGAGACGTCTAAGCTCGCGGCCGCTGCGGCCGCTAACAGTGGCAGGGGTGGTGGTGGCATGGCGCGGTGGCTGGGGCGAACCTGGCCGTGGCAGCGGGCGGTGGTGACAAGGGCCGGTGCCTAGGGGTGGGGGTGGGGGGACGGGGGGGGGGGGTTTGTAGTCATTGTCATCACAGGGGTGGCTGGCATGCGGGCTCAGGGGCGCAGTCGAGTGGGCGGGTCGCTGCGGAGGGTCGTCGGCGTCGTCACTGGGGGCAGCGGGACCGTGACGGCTTGAGGTGCTCTTCCTTGTCGCAGGGGTCGGCTGGCATGTGGGCCGTGGCAAGGGGTGGGGTCGGTCAGCCGGGCGAGTCAGGGGGCTTGAGCTGCTGGATTTTGATCCAACGGCCCACGAAGCATACGCTGCCAAAAAAGGGCAGTGCATTGTAGGGCTGTTATACTATATATATATATATATATATATATATATATATATGTATATAAAAGTTTCATTGTAACTAATTATATTTATTTATATATAATAAAATATTAAAGTAGCATCATAACTAAGTTGGGAGAATCTTCGCCGAAAGAATTGAAGGTTGTGTGTTCAATCCATGCTCATTATATTATTTAATATTATTTTTTGTTAGATATATTTTTCATTATAAGTAATTTCCTCCACCCTAAGAAAAGGGGGAAAATCATAAATAAAAGGGTGCTAATTAACCAAGCCAAGTTACTTTTGAACTTATAAGCGAGCTAGTTTCGAGCTCAGTAAAATAAAACAGTTTAATTATATTCGAGTTCAAGTTGAATTCGAATAATATAAAAATATTCGAGTCAATTTCGAGTATATATAATGTTCAAAACTTGTTCGATCTTTAAGTCGAGTTTAAATAAACTTCGAATTGTTTGAATCGAATTCGAACACAAATTAAACTAGACTAAAAATCACTCACAAAAACGCCTGCGTCTAACGGGAAACTCTTTTTCACCGTTAAATGCACGTGGAAATTCGTCGTTTTAGAATAGACCAGGTGGGGGCTATGAGAGAGATTTTTTTGTTTGTTTGAAGCCTAAGCTATGGTATTTATGATTTATATAATCGAATGAAGTGATTTCATAATTTATACAATCTGGATCAAAATTGAAGCCCGTGTCGGTGGTCTCTCAAATGTAAGCTTTTTGCTTCATTCCAAGGAGATCTTCCAGAGGTTTGAGGTTGGCACCGGACTTGCACAAGCCCAGATTGAATCAGAGCTGGATAGTGTTGGACAGATGAACGTTAAGAAGAAAGAGATGAATTTGTTGGAAAGATGAACAATCTGTTCATTGTGTCCTAAAACTCGTTATTACGTACTAAGGGAGGTCTTATATATTCTATTGAAAGAATTGGATCATTAATGGTCTTGATTTGATCCATTCTAGAAATGGCATTTCTGCATTAGACATTTTGCCTTAGTTTTGAAATTTATTTTTGAATGTAAGAATTTCCCAAATCGATTCCACTCTCTAGTTTTTATAGTCAAACTTTACACATGGCTCTTCCTTGACGAATTTTTTTTAAAATATTTTGAAAGTATATTATTTTTTAATTTAGGTTAATCAACAATTTAAAATAATATAAATTATTTATTTATCAATATTAAATGCCAAAATAAACAATCTATATTAATTTGATATATTCATCTGCTTGTTAAATTAAAAAATAGATATGAATAACTTTTGAGCCATGTGGGAGTCAACTCAAAGTTGACTCCACTCCATTGCTCACTAAGTCGAGTCCCAAGTTTTTAAACCATGTATTTTGTTGCATTATTTACCTTTCTCACGCTCAAGTCGATATGGTTTCCGAGTAATGAGGTACTGTTATTGGGACTCGATCAGTATAAGGGAGATTAGGTATTGCGCAAGTAATCGGAACTATTATTTTGTTGACAACAAATTAGGGGGGAAAAGATAAAAAAATAAGGAAACAAAATGTTGTAACAATGAAGCCCATTATTTTGCTTCGTATCGAGAAAGCCCATAAATTTACACCGGGTTGCAACTTCACCTCTGCAAAAAACACATTCCAACTCATTATAATACCAGGTGAGATGAAGTCGTACCATGTACAGCTTATATTACACTAATTTTATGCATAAATTTTTTTAAATAAAAATAAATTTTAATTTTAAAGATAGAATCAAATTAAATGAGAAGATAATAAATTTTGATTTTAGCGGTAAAATCTAATTACAAAAAGAGATAAGGTATAATAATTTATATATTATTTTATTGTATCATATTTTGAATGATATGTCTCCTTTTCATCATAACCAGACTTTTTGTTTTCATATATAAGAGTTGATTTCATTCTTTTTATATTTTGGTGACTTTCTCATCCTCGGGATAATGGCAAAACCAATAATTATACACATCATTGCCTTCTCTTCTTTCACATTATTAGTTATACACCATTTTCTTGTCTCTAAAAAATTGTTATTTTTTGTTATCTTATTTATGCTTTTAAATGCGGATATATTTGTGTCATACGAACAAGGGGTAACACATTCAAATCGCAGGATTAGACCCTTGTAAAATATAGGAGGGTAAGGCCATCGCTATAGTCTGTCTCACATCCAATATTTGTTTATGGTTTTTAACTTGGTTAATAATTTTTTTAAAAATCTTTAAGCCTATCAATTTGTATTATTTTTAAATATTTATTCCTTGGCATGAATGCTATAAAGAACATTAAGTAAAAAAGTAATGTTTCGAAGAAGTTCAATTCATCAATAATAAGTTTTAACAATCATTGCTTGCATTGTTATTCAATGAAAGTTTTACATCTAATAATAAAATATAATTAAAGAAATTTAGCAAATATCTTTTTAAGGAATTCAATAAATGATATTGCATGTAGTAATATAATAAATCTAAATCTCTCTGACGTCGCAGTATTTTGAGGTCGTGTTCTCTAAGATTTGGATGTAGCCTAATAACTGTGAGTACAATAATAATATAAATATTTTGTCTGTTGGTTAGTTCTTTCTTAAATTTGTTAAATATTTTAACTTTTAGAATGTCAATATCACCAAATGATTATTCAATTTATTGTTTTATCGACGATTTGGAATTAAAATAAGTGACTTATGTTAAAAATTACTCTTTAAAAATCAAATAGTGAACAATAAAATTAAAAAGATGGCTATGTTTTACTGATTCTCTGAATATTGATTAATAATTTAACTTAAAATTATTTTTAAAAATCCTTAAATAATTTTTTGTGTAAAAATTAATTAATATTAAAATATTTTTTTATCTGTTATAGTAATATTAGTTTACATGATATCATATAATTAATTTTACATCCAATACGTATTAGAATAAGATTTAGAAAATGAGTGAGATCTTAGTATTAGTGAAGATTATGCTTATAAATCTTCAATTTTGATTAATGACTGGTTTGTGAGTATTTTCCAGCACAATGCTCTGTGTTTTTATTCAGATCATCTCATTACATTACATTTGAGGGTGAATCAAAATTTTCATATATAAAATTATTTTCATTATGTACCAATGTATATTGTTACCGACAAAGAGTTCACGTTCTCCAAAGAACGGTTAGTAGACACGTTTACAAGTCCTTACCTCTTCATTTAGCTTGAAGGGGGATATAAAGAGTAAGTCAATGGCTTAGATCAAATGTTATATTGATTGATTAATGGTCACTAATTATTTGTATTTATTGAATGCTTCTTTACTTTTTCTTGGCTCAATTTTGTAAAGATTGGGTAAATAATATTAAGTTTATCCTACATCAATCGTATAGATGAGGTTGTTAATTTTTGTATATGCTAATAAAAATTTTTATTTTTTAAATTAATTTTTAGATTAAGAAAAATTCAAGACACTTATTATGAGTCTTTTTTAATTGTCGTAAGTTTATTTTTGAGGCCCAAAAAACTTAACAGTGATATAAAACCAAATTAGTTTTGGTGTTTGCCATACGTAAGTTTCAGTGTTTGCTATATGTGAGTTTAACAGATAAAAGAAGATTGTCACATGATAATAATTTTGAGATTGTTTGACAAGTGGAAGAGAGATTGTTGTAGGACTATTTTTTGTGTCCATCCCATGCACCTTTTATCCTACATCGCCGTCACAAAGTTTGTAACTTATATATAAGTTAACTATAAAATCTTATTCCCTAGGGTTACTTTTAGATCAAAAGAGACCACCAAGTCTCATTTACTTGTTCTAAGTCCCTGTTCAAGACCCCACAAATACTCTTATATCATAATATAATATGAAGCATGGTCGCCTCTCCATGACTACAAGCTTGTCGTAACTCGTGACGGTCGCAATATTTACGTCAAGGGGGCGTAATTACATTATCATCAATTCTTAATATCAAATTAATCCAATAATCAACCCGTTTAGGCTAGGCGTTCCAAGTATAATTGCAGTGTCTTTGTGGGTCCCCTTTACCGTGAGCTAGAAGATTTATGAAACCATCGGAGGGACCCTTTACCAAGACAAGGACAAAGAGTTACTATCGCACAGAGTCATTGGTTGGGGGCATCCAATGCAAGTCTTTACGCGTTACCGAGATTGACAAATTCGAAGGAAACCAAAGAAATCGGCATCGTACTACATAAAAACCGCAACGGAATTCCGCAAACTCATATGGTAAAAATCACATCATCAAATGCCATGTCCAGAGTGCAACAAATTAACGAATACAATAGATACATATTATTACAGAGAGGGCAATCTTAACCTTGAATACTACGAAAAAGAAAACCAGCTCTAGCACACACACACCCTTTATTGCTAGAGACCTCCAAGAGGTTGCACCCAAATTCAGATATCAAAAAAGACAGCAAATGAGAGAGATCTAGCAAGCTTAATTACAATTACCAGAGTGTAGTGATACATATATTTAAGAGCTCAAGAATCAAACACATTTAATCATGACCAGAGCAAGCATCATACCAACAATAGATGATCAACATATTTAGGCTAATCCAAGGCCAAAATTTGGGTACCATGCCAACCTTGTTTGCTCAACTCTCACGCCTTCCCATCATCAAAATTCTGGGCATAGCTAAAGGAATCATACCTGAACTTCTGGGTGACAGGCAATTGCCCAGGCCCAACTATCTTCCTAAACTCCGATCTGATCTTGTAGAACAGGTGGCGCCAACTCCCCTGGCTATAGGCACCCATCATTGCCGTCTCCTCTTCGTTCATCTCCAGATCGCCGGCGAAGCTGGGCTTCCTGGACATGACCCACGCCCACCCCCGCTCCCACCACTTCCTCAATGAGCTCCCCGCATGTTCTCCCATGGCGGACATAGACTTGGTCCTCCTAAACGACCACAAAGCGGCCGAGGAGGCAGCCGGCTGGATCTTGAGCGAGAGTGAAGAGAACCTCCGGCGGAGTCCGCCGGCCTGTTTGTCGTCGGAACTCTGAGAGATGGGGAGGGACTGCATGCTGCCCTGGATGGAGGAGAAGAAGGTGGTCCTCTGGATGGTGTCGAAGATGGAAGATTTGGAGAGCTCGGTGGTCATGGGGGAGAGGGAGGTAGCTAGCTCTGGAACAGGCGAGAGATGGTGTTTGGTTTGGTGTCAAATATTGTGTTGAGATTTGAGAGGTGTATGATGTTATGTTGTCACAGCTCTAGAACAGGCTGGCCTTGTCAAAATGGTGGACCAGTCCCAGAGAGATGCCTCTCCATTTGCATCTCTGCTCAAGGAACCTCATTTTCTCGTGCTCATGAGAGCGGGGCGAGTTTCTTGAGCTCGAAGTAAATATTGGGATGGGTTCGAATCAATATAAGTCAGATATTTTATTTATTTGTATTTGTAAAAATATAATCAATTTATATTTGATCTCATCTAATAAAAATGTAAGTAATAAAATTAGTTATTCATATAAAACCTTCTCTTTGTTTTCTTTACACTAATCTTGTTAATATGATTATAAGGATGACGACCGATATCCATCAATTTTCAAAAATATTTAACAAATAATTACTACTGCCAGATTGGGCTGCCCTAGGCCGATTCAGATTTACTTGTGAACATGGTAGAAAAAATTATACACGCCAAAGTAGGCCGATTCTGATTTACTTGTGAGCATGGTAGAAAAAATTATTCATGCCAAAGTTTCAAAATAAAAATAGTCTAGGGTCGGAGGCAACCAAGTTTGGCTACTAAGAGTGGTTGCTCTGACCAAATCTGGCGGTTACCCCCCAAATGCATTAGTGGCGGTTACCCTGGCCATTAGTGTGGCTGTTGGTGGTTAATTTTTTTCATAAACAAAATTATATAAAAAATTCGGGCTGTTTCGTGATCCGATGGCCAAGATAATCCGGGACATAAAAAATCTTTTCTCATAGCTAAAAGGGTAGTTGGGAGATAAATTCACAATTAGAATTTATGTGCTTTTGAGTTTTGTTTTTGCAAGTATGGAGAGCAAGAGAGCTGCGGGTTTGGTGTCGGTTGCCGCGTCGGAGTCAGAGACTCAGATCTAGGCCAAACCTTTCACCCCTTTGCTTGGTCCTGCCGACACGGTGAAGAAAATGGAAGCATGTGAAATCTGATAAGGAGGAGATAACGACGGCGATCCTTGATGGATGGCGATCCATGTTTTGCTGTGTATAGGGTGGGAGGGCCTGTCCGGTAGCGTGTTAATTCCAATATAAGTCGCTCCAAAGCGATGGCACCCTCTGCATTCAAGTGCATGATATGGTACCAAGCCCGTCGGTGCGTAGATTCTGGCACTCATCATTCCTTTTGTTTTGCATTAGGAGTGACGGGTGAGCATTTAAAATCCGAAAATTGAATTGAATCAAATTAAAATATTAATTTAATTTTGGCTGTATTTGGTTTGAAAATAGAATATAAATTTTATAAAAATTTAAATAGTCAACCGTATTAAAAATATTATATATATATATAATGTGTGTATAAGAAAAATTAATACATACTTATTATATTTTGTATTAAAATAATAATTGGTGATAATTATGATTTTAAAAAATTAGACTTAAGTTGTTTTACAAGGATGTGGATGAAAGAGTTGGTGCATCACTTTTCTAAAATTAATCATACTTATTATCAAGTGGGTTACTTGTGTGTTCTCGTATATGTAAAAAAATTCCCCTCTTTGCTTTGTCTCTTAAAATTAAAAAAAGTGTAAAAATTAATAACACATGGGAAAGCACATAGGTGATTCATATAGAATTAATCATGATTATTTTATGCTCCTATTTAGAATTAATTATACTTAATTTAGACATAAAATAAGTTATTTGATATTATTTCATATCTAATATGTATTAAATATATCTACTTTTAATAAGTTTGATTATTTAAAACTTTTCATGTCATTTACATTACTTTTATGCTAACCAAAAAGACCCTTAATTTCAAAATAAATTCATTTAAATTTTTAGCAAGTCGAGGGTGCCTTTACGAATATTTTGGTTTAAAGCCGATCTTTTTTACAAAAGAACTGACTATGGTTAAATTATAAATAACTTGTTCTGTAATTTTCTTTTAATGTGATGTGTCTTGTGATCACTTACCCAATTATATGATTATTGCAACAGTAAACAAATAGGCCAAGCCTATAAACATAATTTGGATAGCAAGATCACATAATTTTGATGATATTATATTACAAATAAAGGTTTTCAAGTTCAAGTAATTTTTTCATTTTTATATTTCAAATTTTTGGTTATTTGGTTATTAAATCAATCCAAAATATTTTGATTTGATTTTGAAAAATTATTTCGATTTTGTTAATAATTTAGACCTCCAAGAGCTAACCATTCCGTTTGGTCGATCGATTCAGAACCAAAAAAAAAAAGACAACATTTCGAATACCGTAACAACCTTGCAACGAGTACTGGAATCGTGAAAAGTGTCAAGTGATCATATGAAGGTGCAAAATTGCCGAGAAAAAATGATCGCAGACATGGGTTATCGAGCAAAAGGAGCAAGGAATTCACTCAAGAACATGTCCAGTTTATTAGTAAACAAAGCTTAGAAAACAGTACAATTTTGTTAAGACTCGCAGCCACCGGAACCTGGTAAAAGTGCCAAGACTTAGATTGAAGTATTGTGCTTGAGTATGTTTTTTAGGGCTGGACAGCTGCACGGCATGTGAGGTAGTGCTTGTTAATCATGAAATCAACGGAACAGAATGTCAATACAGCTATCTGGCTTTCAAGCTCTCTTTTCGTTGTTTGTAGTCCATGTTTGTTTATGGCCAATCATACATATCAAGGGCGCCCACAAAAGTATAAAGAATCGATGATATATAAAAATGAAGTAGGAATAAAGGAGGTCAGAAGTCTTGAAGATGTTTGGAAGTACCAAACGAGCACTTTAAGAGCAACAGCTAAGACCAGGGCACCCAAATGTTTTGTGGTATGACCAAATACGCAATGAGCATTGGCTATGCGGATGGACCTATTTTTTGATAATAAGTTCAATTCAACAAATTCAATTCGACTCCACTAGAATCTGAATAAAATAAAATATATGTACGCTGAATTAGTAGAATTGGTCTTTAAATCACCCAATTTATATTGGGTCCTTTGAGCCTCTAAAATGGCCTTATAACAACCAAATGAAACTCACCTTAAGTGTCACAAATATCTCTTAATCAAAAAATTAATTTAAAAACTAAAGTTTTCTCATTATCCTATATACAAGTCATCAATGTCATTCCAGATTAATGTGGGTCTAACTTAACAATCTCCTCTTCACGTATCAGGGTAATCCTAGAACTATTATTGTCTGTCATTCTCTGTTTTGATTAGACGGAACTCACATATTGTTACGTGACAAACTTCCCCCTTTATTTGATAGAACTCACATTTTTATTAGATGAGAACTCGCATATCATCACCCGATGAACTATCAGGTGAAATTAAGGGAAACTTCCACAATCTGTGTTCCATTTCATGAAGGAGACTTCCACAATCACTACCTCCTTTATTAGATGAAATTCGCACCTTTATCAGATAGAACTCATATATAATCACTTGATGAACTATCAAGTGAAATTTATGAGGGAGACTTCCACAATTTGTGTCCTATTTTGTGAGGGAGACTTTCACAATTAGCGTAGGCAAACATTGGTTCTCATGCTATTGTTGGGCCCTTTATGCCCCTGAAAGTTTGTTGGGTCCTTTATGCCCCTGAAAAGGATTTGCAACAAGTGTTACAGATCATGAGGGCGACTTTTATAATCAGCGTAGGCAAACACTTGCTCTCATATTATAGTTGGCCCTTTATGCCCCCCAAAATTTGTTGGACTATTTATACCTCCAAAAGGGACTTATAATAGGTGTTACAGGTTTATATTAATCCAAAAGCTAACTTAAAGAATAAGACTCTTTTATCAACTTATATATAAATCATTAATCTCATCTACAATTGATAGTGGAACTAACGTAATAATTCAAATCTAGTTTGATCGATTCACAAGTGATTCATGAATTACCGCTCTCACCTGATTTTATATATTTTAATATTTGATATTTATACAATAGATAAAAATATAATCTATATAAATATAAGAGAATTTAACGTACATTCTGATATTACATATGTTGTTTTAATTTTCACCGTATCATTGACATTTAGTAATTAAAAGTTTATAAAATGTGCTTGAGAATACTTTAGTTGTAGGCAAATATAATTTGACAATAGGAATTACTTCAATATTGTTTTTTTATTTTCGTTTTATTATTTTCAATAAACCAATTTTCATACAAACAAATAGGCAATCTTATTAAATTTGTCAATTCAAAATAATTTATGAATTGATCATGAACCAGTTTGAACTTGTTCGATTCAAAAAATTTTAAAAATCGATTCAATTTACCATTGCAATTTTTACTACATTGCTTGTAATATATACGTGGATTGAATCATCTTAAAAATAGTTAAATCGTTTCGAGTACAAGTTAAGACGCATTATGTACTACGCTCTACATGGTATTAAAGTTTAAGTAGGTTTGGCAAGCCTACTGGCACTTAGTGAGTTCATTTATTAAAGGCCAAAATGGCAAGCCTAATAATTAAGAGACACCGACCAAGGCCCACGAGTAATGAAAGCGAAAAAAGATAATAGCTTAGGGGGATAGTATGAAAAATAAATAACCCTCGCTTCTAATCAGGTTCGTATGAATGTGTGATATATGATCTGGGTTGAACCCGACTCAAATAAATTATGATCCACTATCTCAACTTGGTGCTGAATAAAAATAATTTTAGCTTCCTCAATGGTCAAGCAAATAAAATAAAAGGGTATTTCATATAAGTTTTATAGCAGTATAGTTATAATTTTGGCTTTCATTTTTTTACCAAACAAATCAGGCTAAAAGGTTAAGCTGCAAAGATTGGCTGTAAGACCCAATCAATCGCATTGAAGAGAGATAATTATTATCCGCATGCAAAAGGTATTCAAGAATTTTTTAGATGAATGAGTAATTGTATATTACTACCTTATTATTGGGTCTTTGATGACATATACTTTCCTATTCATTGCTTGGAGTCTTAGTTTGTCTCCTTTTATAGTTTACTCTTCATATGAATCAAGTTAGTTTATTTTAAACATTTTCTATTGGAATACTCTTAATTAGTTCTTTCCAATTAGAGGATTAAATTTTGTTTTTTTGTTCTCCTAATTTATGTCTTAAGTCAGCTTACTTTAGTCTTGTTCTAGAATTAGAAGAAATTTTTCTCTTTTATATATATGTAAGTACTGTAGACTTTTTTGGTCGACCATCAACTTTGCTAATGAATATAATTACTTTTACGTTTGTATTATCCTTGTTGTGGTGTTTCTCAAGTCTATATTGTATATTTACAACTATATTAGCGATAATGTCTTACAACAAATTTGGCTCATTTTTTGAGTCAAAGCCCATTATAAAATTGACAGCTTATTATTAATTATTTTTCTTGTGCTTAATTTTTTTTCCTGTAGAGTAAATTCACATATAGGGACTGGTAATGTTGCACTGCATCTTATTCCTTAATTTGCATTCCTTTCCAACAAAAACAATTCTGTTCATTACTTGAGCAAAATCAGGAAGATTCTTGAGGTTTAAGTTACTCTAAAGTGCACATTCATTCATGCTTAAACATACCTGTCTTCCCTCATTCAATTTTTTCTAGTTCAAAAACCTGCAGTAGCACTTAATTATCTTTGAAGTGACACCAATGTATATCTTGCTCGTGAATAGGGGTGCTAATTTGAAGGCTTACCATATAAACTATCCCATTACCTTGTTATTATATTATATATAAATATATATAATTAATTATAATTAAACTTATTTGTATGTGTATATATATATATATATATATATATTTATATAAACCATCTTAGTCTGGTCAAATAATAGTTCGTTTTCAAATTTTAATCGGGATCGTTCGATTATAAGGACAACCCAAATTTGATAAAAAAATTTTAAAAAACAATATACTCCCACCACGACCATCATTTAGTACGTAATTAATGATAATATTTATTTATGATTTTATATATATTTTAAGTAGACAAGTGATATTATATATATTATTATATTATTTTATCGAATCGATTATAACATAGTCGAGTCGAGTCGAACACTACGTTGTTCAAACTCGACTTGTAGGATTCGAGTTTGAGTCAAGTTCGAATTCGTGTATTTAAATATTGAGTTTTAAACTGAGTCAAGTCGAGCCGAGTCGAACGCGAAATACTCACGAGCTAACTCGCTCAATTAGCAGCCCTACTTGTGACATAGTTGATTAACCTTAAACAAGCAATAATATCTAAACCTTCCTATCACTATTTGAAAAATGTTCTATTGTGACAACCTCTTACCGTGAGAATTGGCCCTTTTTTCGTGGCAAAATAAAGTTTGCCACTAAAAATTGCCACGTTAGTAGCAGTTGCGGCTGGGTCAAACGGTGTAACGACTTGCTGTTGTGATTAATTTTAACCACCATGCTTGAGCTGGCTAAGGCATGGTTAAATTAACCACCACTTAGTTGTGGAAAAGCCCGTAAAATTTAAAAAATTCAAAGTAAAAATACATAAAATTGTCCTCACTGACATGGCATAGGCTAGAGGGTGACGGTTTGGCAAAGTGGCGACAGTAGTTGGGCGGTAGTAGGATGATAGAGATGGTGACGACTCTGCTGAGCATTGCGGGAGGTGGCCAGGGATAGAGCACCAACAGTGGCAACCATGAGGTGCCCGCCGAAGGCAATGCTGTAACACTTCAAATTCAGTTCACACTCGTAAACCGAACCGGTATGTTACAGGCCCCGGTTAGGTCGGCTAACCCGAACCTAACTTATACGGATCCAATCTCAACGTCTTAAGATGAAGATACAAATCTCATAGCATGGATGAATGCACAAACCCTAATATGGTACTACATGAATGACATGCAAATCAAAATACGCACCAAGACAATCCCGATAAAAATTAATAAAAACTTTGAAATATAATGGACAAAATTTCCCCTAAAAATGTAATTAGGGGCCACCTCATCAAATATACATATGCAAATATATATATAACCATATATCAAACAATTTCATTCATACAAAATACAAAATGTAACATGGTAGTAATTGAAACTTGGGTCTCAACCCACTATGCTTTCATTTCGAAATCTATTTGTGTTCACATCATCTCATCATCTCTTAGCACTTAATTATATCCTATCATCATATCATATGCATTTAATCATATCATATCATGTCTCAGTATTTCACGTCATTCTCAAGATAATATCATAACAAAAACATTAATTACTCTACCGATTGTACATGTGATCCAAACAACATCATTGCTCCTCCGTCGAAGCTGGCTCCTCCAACTCGTGATTATTACCGACATATAGTATAAAAATACGT
>JAURVB010008109.1:0-14947 GCA_033002965.1 Piper betle | reverse complement strand
TTTGCGTATGTAGATCTTCTTGTAGATTCACCTTGCTGGTTCTTCAACTCATCCAACGGGATCTTCTGTCCATTGGTTGCCCTATCACGGCCACCTGCCTACACGGGACTTACACCGGGACTCCCAGGCCTGTTGTCGAAGAGGAAGGTGATGAAGCACTTGATCTGGTCTTGATATCTTCGGCTCTCAGGGGTACCTGCTCTTGAACTTATAAGAACTAGATAATTCCTTCGACTTCTATCATTTTAGAGAAGGAATTCATCTGAGAAGGGACCAGAGGACTTGCCTCCGGAGATCGGAAAGAGAGGGGTTCTCACTCACACATTTTGCAAATGAAACTTCAATAGATTTTCTTCGTGTTTACAACTGAAGGGGGACAACCCTTATATAGACTCAAGGGGAGAAGTCGGGTCTTAACATTGCCCGCTTACCCATATTCTTACATAAAGAAATAAAAGAAAAAGGATCGCTTAAGAACTAAGCGAGCCATACAAACTTGACACGCAAAAAGAAAAGATAGTGGAGAAGTCTCCAGAGGTGACCAGTTAGTGAGGTGGACCACGTGGGTCGCTTAGAAACCACACAACTAAGACATCACCCTCGGATGCTTATCCCACTTATTTTAAAACGACAAAATATGTACAAGTGGGTCAAATAGTGACCTTACATTATGGCGAAGTCGGTGGAAAGATGGGCCTACCACGTCTTCTTACTCTGTTTGTGCCAAATTGATTGTCGGAGCCTGAGTGCTGTCCTTGCTGTCTTTGTCTGATTGTGTTGGTGTGTTGTCATGTGATGCGTCATCATGGATCGGTAGTGAAGCGAACATCTCAATGAGTTTGAGATTCTTTGTCTCGCTAAATGGATGGATGTATGGGCCGAAGTCCTTGGCCCAAAAGAACCTGTAAGTTGGGCCTGTTAACATCAAGGTGAAGTTCTCGAAAACCCTTGATGTCCAACGAGTAATTGTAGCTTTGTGTATGGGCTCTGGCTAACTCAAGCTGCTTGTGCAATGGAGCCCAAGTGTTTGTGGGCAGGACTTCCCAGTCTGGCTCGAGGTCAATCTGATCCAGCTCCGGGAGCTCGTCGCTGTAACATAGTCCAAGCGCCATGAAGCAGTTGGATTCCTCAATAAGCACATTGTTTTTGAATAAGGGAGGAGACGCCTCAATTTTCAAGCGGAGTCTTCTTCCCTTCCTAAAAAGTGCTGTTTCACAGATGTCTTGTATGTAATGTGGCAGCTTCTTGATTCCTTCTTCATTGTGAAAAAGAACCTCAGCTAGCAATCCTGTTTGTAGTATTGCTTCTATTGTAATCTGTATGTCTCTGTAATGCTGTATTGGGAATTCTTCTGCTGAAATGTATGCCTTCCTTAGGCTGTAAATGAGCTGACATCTACAGGCGTAAGTCTGGTTGCAAGTTGTGAAGGGTGCCTTACATTGTCTTCTAATGTCATACTCTGCATCATACTTAACTCTTAAGGATGAGTCAAGCTGTGGGGAGTACTTTCCTTGTTGTGCTCTTTTCAAAAATTCAGATACGCATTCGACCTGAGAGCGTATTCTGTCATGGTGGTTAAGGGGAGTAGTTGTGATGACTTGTGCGTAGGATGTCTCTTCAACAACTGGGCTGCCAACCAGTAGTGGGCTTCTATAGTAAGATGGTCCACATGTGGCTGCAACTTCTTCAGCTGCTTGTTCGACGTTGTAATATCCTCTGAAGGAGGCTTTGGTGGCTCCAATAGCCTGTTGTAATTCAGGGTATGTCTTGTAGAGACCGTATTTAGGTCCAGTGAAAAGGGCATAGCAACAGAAGTTCTTTCCCTTTGGCTTCTCTTGTATTTTTCCAAAATAAAAGATTAAGGCACTAATGACCATAATCTTTTCAGTAGTGTTTGTACTGCTAATGTTCCATATGTTGTCAATTATACACCGTTGTGAATCATCAAGGCGCAAACAGTCCTTGCTGATGTATTGTCTGTGGGTATTCTCGTAAGATACCAATTGTGTTTGTCCAAAAGAAAGAATGTTCCGAGAAACACCTTTCCCTTTTGTCATGTGTGGTCGGAGACTAAGCTCCATGTTGTCGCCCTTGTTTTTGTAATCCCAAGTTGCCTTGGGGGGCATTTTTGTCTGAAAAGAGAATAAAGGAGTTAGATCGATTTTAAGGAATCGAGAACCCTGAATTTTGAAGTTTTCAAACTTGTTTGTACGATTTTAAGGATCGTGAACCCTGAATTTTAAAGATTTCAAACTTGCTTGTACGATTTTAAGGATCGTGAACCCTGAATTTTAAAGATTTCAAACTTGTTATTGGCATAGTAGCCTGGATAAAATATCCGCTGTTTTATTGTCACTTCCTTTAATATGTTCCCATTGTATATTAGTTCCTCTAGTGAGGAGGAAATTTTGGAACTTAATCCACCTTTTGGCGTTAAGTCCTTTTGTCTTTCCTTTTATCTGTTGTGAGTATTTAACAATTGCCTCACAGTCTGTTCTAATTGTAAACTCTTTCTTTCCCGTGATGAAGAGTTCAAATGTTTCTAAGGCGTACATTACCGCCAAAATTTCAAAGTCTAAACTTGTCATGTATCCTGTCTGTTCTTTGTATTTTCCACTGCCGTAGCGACATATGGATTCCTCTGTTTTAGGAGTGTATTTATGTGCTTTCTTTAAGAGAATAGCACCCCATCCTTGGTCGCTACCATCACACTCTATGATTAGGTAGTCGGTATCAAGGGGTAGATGTAGTTGTGGTAAGTTTCTGACTAAGGTCTTGATTTTTCTTACCAATTTGATGTCCTCAGAGTTAAAGAAATTTAACCCTGTTTGGTTTGTTTTATTGTACAATGGTCCGGTATATTTTCCCAGATCTTTGATAAAATTCCTAGCATAATTAAGTATGCCAAGGAAGCTTCTTAACTGTCTTGCATCTTCCATTTTGTCTGGAAAGTCAAGGATTTTTGAGGCTATATGTGGTTGTAATTTTATGGTTCCTTGTCCTAATTCGGTTCCAAGGAAGGATATATGGGTTTTGTTTATTTCCATTTTCTTCTTAGAAATAATTAACCCATGTTGTTCGAACAGGGCTAGCACAGTGTATAGGTGTGCATAGTGCTGTTCCTGTGTTTTGGAGAAGATGAGGATGTCATCAATGTATACACATGTGAAATCTGCGTAATGTTTGAAGACCATGTCCATTTTTCTCTGAAAAACCTGTGGGGCCGTTTTTAGTCCGAAAGGCATTACTAGCCATTCGTAATGTCCGTTAGGGCAAGAAAATGCTGTCCACTGGATTGAGTCGGGATGCATTTTGATTTGCCAGAATCCTGATTTTAAATCAAACTTTGAGTAAAATCTGGATGATTGTATTTTATTTATAAGTTGTTCTTTGTCGGGAATTTTGTATCCGTCTTCCCTTGTGTTGTCATTCAATCTCTTATAATTGAAGACCATCCTAGATTGTCCTCTTTTCTGTTCCGAGCCTTTGTTTACAATGAAGGCTGGGCTTCTATGTGGGCTTATGGATTTCCTGATTAGGCCCAATTCTGTGAGCTGCTTGATATGCATGTCGCATTCATGCTGCTCCCAGTTGGTGTATTTCATGTCTTGGGCTTTGATTGTTAGGTCAGGATTTATGATTTCTAATTTACAATAGGTATTATTCCTATCCCAATGTTGTGTAGGATTTTCTCCTATGATTGAAATGTGTTGTAGTCGTTTTAAAAAATCGTCTATATTTTGTGAGCTGTACATACATTTGAATAGGTTTGTTGGGCTTACCAAGTCCAGAGCTTATTTCATCAAGCTGGGCTTGTATTTTCATCAAGGAAATGCATAAGGCATTCCTCTGGGCTTGGGTTTTTGTCTCAGGATGTTCATGTGACACTTACAGTCCGATATGGGCTGTATTTGGGTATAGGGGTTTTCTGTTTTCCCGAGATACCATCTGTTTCATCAGGAAACAGAGGCTGGTCATCTTGTCCAACATGAATTCGAATTTTCTTTGTTGGTGTGCGCGCGTTTGTTATGGAGTCAGCACGCTGTGCTCTGTAACTCTGATAATATTTTTTGGGTTAGTAAAAGTTACTCAAAACAGACTTGACAAGTTATTTAGGGGATTAAACCTTACCGATCTCCCCTAAAACTTGACATAATTAGACTCAGTAATTTAATTGAGTCTAATAGACCAAGAAACAGAGACACAGTCTCGAATTCTTTTGGAACAACTTAAAGCTACAAGTAGACCTTAACAAACAACATTTTGATTCAGAAATAACTCGAATTCAAGAGTTAATTTTAGAATCAAAGAATTGGTAGAAATGACTGATGAGATCAGATATCCAAACAAGTTCTACCAAGACGCAGTAGAATATACTTTAAGTATGGCTACTGAAAAACAAAACAATGGCTACATCATTCCTCCGGGTGCAGCTGCTAGACAGACAATTCTAAACTGTCAGCAAAACAATGTCTTAATTGCACATGATTGCCAGACTTACATTACAAAGTCCAAGCTCTGAGCATACAGATTGAAAGACTTCAATCAAATGCCAAAATGAATGAGACTTTGGAAAACATTACAAAGAATCTTGAGAATCTTTCATTGGGAAAGAAACTCGAGGAACCTCCCAAAGGTAAAGAAAGTCCTTTACTTTGGAAACAAAATCCCAGGTTTTGAAGGAAAAGGCACCATAATAGAATAGAGTAACCTATCCAAAACCATACAAACAGTCTTAGGGACCTCGAGGAATCTAAGAACTGAACAATCATCCAGCAACTGGCTAGACAGATTCCTGAGGCGAGGAAGTTCCTCAAGTAATCCTGCATCCCAAGAATTAGAAGACATTATAGATATTGAAAATAACCTTGAATTATTTTCTAACAGACAATTAAACAGTTTGAATCCTACAACCCTTTACAGAACAAATAGAGTCTTTAGTGGAAACTCTATTTACAGACACCAAAGAACAGAAGCCCTTCATTTACCCACCGGTAGAGAAGAGAGACTTACCTTAATAAGTCCAGTCTTCTGTACAATCAGTTGTTACAACGACAACACAATTACATTCATCTTGGTATGATTGTAATAGGCATCAGAGGATTAACTAGAAAACAGAATGGGGAAAAGTTTTCCTAATCCTCTACGATGACAGATTCACAAACCCTAAACAGGCTATTATCGGACTAATAGAGTGCGATATGAACAACAACATGGGAGTAGTTTACATAAGTCCAAACTTCTCCATGCTGATCAAAGATTTTAGCAAGTACATTAAAATACTTGTTAAAACGCAAGGATATGACAATTTCTCAGGAAACAATATCCAGCTCGATATTGTCTTCATGGGAAGGACGTTACAAACCTCTAGGATCAGAAACCTAGAAACAAGATTGAATTCTCTAGAAGTCAGAATTGAACTTCTAGAAAAACAGCACAAATGATGATGATCCTTCTGAACAAAACATGTCAGATCATAAATCAATTCCAGGAGGAACCAGAATCCTCATCCCAAGTAAAAATGGGTTTAATACAAGGAAAATCTCCTTGTAACCATAATACAGTTGGAAACTCAAGTATGGGTTAAGATAACTCTTGGCGGTGTAAGCACTAAGCTTAAACGCCTTCATTGACACTCGATCAACCAGTTCATATTCGTTCATTTTTAGTCGAAGGAATTATCTAGTACTTTGAAGTTCAAGAGTAGGTACCCCTGAAGAGCCGAAGATATCAAGACCGGATCAAGTGCTTCAGCGCCTTCTTCTTCAACAACAGGCCTGGGAGTCCCGGTGTAAGTCCCGTGTAGGCAGGTGGCCGTGATAGGGCAACCATTGGACAGAAGATCCCGTTGGATGAGTTGAAGACCAACAAGGCGAATCCGCAAGAAGATCCACAGGCAATAACAGGCTCTCAGGTACCTCTCTTTTACTTGATTTTACTAGATAATTTCCTCGCTCTCTATTCTTTGGACCTGAAAGAATATTATCTGTTGGGGACTATGACTTCGCCAATGGAAAGAGGAAAGGGAATTTGCTTTTCTTGCATCACACTTCCGGCTTTTGCGAACTTCTCTTCTTCAACCCTCCAGTTTGTTTTCACTTTTTAGTGTAACATTCACAGCATTTACACAGCCTTTTCCACAATTAAAACAAATTAATAACATTTAGTTGACTACAATCCATTCAGGTTGGATGCGACTCGGGCTAGGCCCAGAATTGTACCTTAGTCCTTCGTTGGAATGGATTTAGAACAACTAAATTTATAACATTTAAAAACACTAATAGCTGTTTTATACACAATCGGGGACGATTGGTGGCGTCTTGACCTGACGACCACTCCTGATTGGAGGGATAATACAGTTAACAAAACAGAAAATTTTATCCTTACAGGGATTTAATTTTCGACAAACATTAATTTTGGCACTGTTCACTGAACAGAGTCTGACAGACTTAGTTTCCGCCTGAGTCATGTACAGATAGTTTAAAACATCCGAAATTAAGTTGTCATCGCAAAATGGTATCAGAGCCACAACGATCTAAGGATCAATTAAACAAGACAAGATCTTTATTTTTACAAAATAAAGATAGAGAAATTGGAAAAATAAGAATAATTAAACAATCTTTAGACTTAAGATGGTTATTTTACAGGCTATGCCTGGAAGAATATCATATTAAGAAAAATAAATATGAGTAAACCACAGGAAAATTTTAACTTAACAAAACAAACAATTTTCAGAGAAATTACAGGTAAAAACCTGAAAATTTCCATGTACAATTGGATCGCCTTAAAAAATAGGCAACGCCAATTCTACAATAGACAAAAATGAGTTCTCACAATTTAGAATATCTAAATCTGGAACTCACTCCCAGACAAAAGTCCATCAAGTATGAGGACTTCACACTTAACTGTTGGGCATATGATCCAAAGCATAGTCATTCTCTGCATGGATCAGACGCACAACAAAACACAGTTGTGGACTTGCTATTAAACCTAGCAAGATCTCTCGAATATTATAACAAGAGATACCACAACATAAACACTACAATAGCTAATTCTATCGGAGAGAAGAATAAGCTAATTAAACAATTGACAGAAAATATTGAGTACCTAAAAGTTACTCAAAACAAACTCGACAAGCTCTTTAGAGGGTTAAATCTTACAGATCTACCCTTAAAGCTTGACATTATAAGACTCAGCAATTTAATTGAGTCTAACAAGCCAAGAGAAACAGAGACACAGTCTCGACTTCTCTTAGAACAATTAAAAGCTCAAGTAGAGCTTAACAAGAAACATTTTGATTCAGAAATAACTCGCATCCAGGAGTTAATTTTAGAATCAAAGAATTGGTAGAAGATGACGGACGAAATCCGCTTCCAAAACAAATTCTACCAAGACGCTGTAGACTATACTCAGAGTATGGCTACAGAAAAACACAATAATGGCTACATCATCCCTCCGGATGCAGCAGCCAGACAAACAGTTTTTAATTGTCAACAAAATAATGTAATTATTGCAATGTTAACAGATTTACATTACAAGGTTCAAGCTTTAAGCATACAGATTGAAAGACTTCAATCAAATGCTAAAATCAATGAAACCTTGGACAACATTACAAAGAATCTTGAGAATCTTTCATTAGGAAAGAAACTCGAGGAACCTCCTAAAGTGAAGAAAATTCTTTACTTTGGAAACAAAATCCCAGGTTTTGAAGGAAAAGGGACTATAATTGAATAAAATGAACAATTTGTCCCGAACCTTACAAACAGCCTTAGGTCCATCCAGGACCCTAAGAACTGAACAACCGTCTAGCAGCTGGCTAGACAGATTTTTGAGAAGAGGTAGTTCCTCAAATAATACAGCTTCTCAAGAACTCGAAGACATTATAGATGTCGAAAATAATCTTGAGTTATTTTCAAACAGACAATTAAACAATTTAAATCCTACAATTCTCTACAGAACAAATAGAGTTTTTAGCAGTAACTCTATTTACAGGCATCAGAGAACAGAAGCTCTTCATTTACCCTCTGGTAGAGAAGAGAGACTTACCTTGATAAGTCCAACTTCTGTAAATCAGTTGTTACAAAGACAACACAATTACATTCATCTTGGTATGATTGTAATAGGCATTAGAGGCCTAACAAGAAAACAGAACGGAGGAAGAGTCTTCCTGATCCTCTATGATGACAGATTTCCAAATCCTAAGCAGGCTATTATCGGATTAATAGAATGCGACATGAACAACAACATGGGAATTGTTTACATAAGTCCCAATTTTTCCATGTTGATCAAAGATTTTAGCAAGTATATTAAGATACTTGTTAAAACACAAGGATATGACAGCTTCTCAGGGAATAATATCCAACTTGATATTGTTTTCATGGGAAGAACATCAAACAACATGAATCACAAATACAAAGTTAATATAAACAACATTGTAGATTCATTGTCTTCTCATGGAGTGAGTTTTCTACAACCACAATCCATGAACCCAGCCTTTGAAAACACCGAATGGACTTTCAGTCTCAGACCTCCTTCTGAGATCAGTGTCCCTACGCAACATCACATGTTCATAGAACCTGATAATACTATCCATGTTAGATTCTCAGAATACACAAGGGAAACTGTTTCTGATGATGAAACAGAATCCATAAAATCTGAACTGGAACCTCCTAGACATAGTGAACACTATTCTAGAGATAAAAATGAGCGAAGTTTCAGATAACAGAAACATGGATTATGTCTACATGGACCGTGACATAGCCCAATACTTTACTGATAATGAGCTTCAGGCCCATTATGAACAAGACATTGAACACGGTAAAGAGCCCAAAGGCTATACAATTCAAAGGAACATTTTAGGCCATATTATAGCCTATAAAAACAAAGAAACTATCTCGGTTACAGAAATTTCTGAAATAACCGAAAATCAACAGATTTTGATGAATCCCGAAGCGTCTGCCGCTTCCTCATCAATCCCCAGAGTTCACATGCCACCTGAATCATTCAACTTCAACGATGGATATCCCCCAAGGATACCCATACCTTTGTACACGAATGATAACAGACTGGTAAAAACTCGAGGAAAAAGACAACCGAATGAACCTTATTACTTCCCCAGCGAAAAGGTCATTCTCAACATTACCGAGGCTGATATTCAGACCTTTGACAACTACATTACGCAATGGACGGCCAATGTTGACCGGGACTTTGCAAACAAATATGAGTCTGATGTCAGAGATGGGCAACAGATGATCAACATAGCTGAATCCTATTTAGGAGAAGTAGCTAGAGGTGCTTGGGAATCCTTCAAGGTAAAATATCCTGAAGAAGTCCTAAGAATAGCACAACAAGGCGTTAGCATTAAAAATTGGTGTTTCCTTATACATCGAATTTTTACTGCCAACGATGCAAACACAGGTTTAATAAACAAACAAATTGAAGCCATGAGAGACCTTGAACAAATTCAGCTCTTTGATTGGAAGTTCGTTAAGAAATTCTTGATAGATTTCCTAACACTTTCATCAATCAGTGGCAATTATTGCTCTCCTGACCTAGGAGAAAGGTTATTTGCCAAACTTCCAGGAGATCTCGGAAAGGAGATACACAATAAATGGAAGGAACATCAGATTCCACCCATTTATGACAACATAGGAATTAGGATTCAACATATAATTAAAGTGTTGAAAGACAAATGCACGTATATAGCCACACAGAAAATGTTGAAAAACTCTTCAACAGGTTTCTGCAGTGTTATATACACACCACAACAATATGGTAACGACAGTAATGTCAGAAAACCATATAGACTGAAGGCTAAACCAAAAAGGAAGCCCACAAAGACATACTATATTAAGAAGTCCAAGGCTAGGAAGCCCACTCTTAATAAAGACAAACATGTCAGAAAATATAAGCCCACAAAGGCTTATACAAAAACACTTACATGCTATGCCTGTAATGAACCCGGACATTTATCATCTCACTGTCCGAAGAGGCAAAACATGTATGATAAAAGAGCCATGGTTGTTAACAACACCAACATGGACCTAATAGAAATCAGTTCGGATGTCTCCGACACTTCTTCTATCTATTCCCTAGAAGAAATTATCGGAATCAACGAAACTGAAAACAATGAGGTAGATTATAGCCTCATAAACAACTTAAATAGTTATAACAATGAGTATAACTATGCTGAAAAATATGGGTTGTCTGAAAACCCAGCACAAAACATTTTGAACTCCTTAGACGAAATAGAAGAGCTAATGGAGGAACAACATGATGATGTTTACCTTGGCAAAAACTGAGGTACAAACAAACTGCAAAAATCACCATTGGCTACATGGAACTGGCAATAAAACAAAACCATGCTCCTGGTGACGGATAACTTACCAGACCTAAACAGGAGAAGCAAAATGCAGCCAATGTCAACACGAGATATGCATAGTTTGCATAAAATCTCAGTTTGGAATTACTATTGAAGTAAAAGATACTCCAATAGGAAATTCTCAACCAATCAAACCTATTCAAATGTATGTACAGCTCACAAAATATAGACGATTTTTTAAAACGACTACAACACATTTCAATCATAGGAGAAAATCCTACACAACATTGGGATAGGAATAATACCTATTGTAAATTAGAAATTATAAACCCAGACTTAACAATTAAGGCCCAAGACATGAAATATACAAATTGGGAGCAACAGGAGTGCGATATGCATATCAAACAGCTCATGGGCCTAGGACTGATTAGAAAATCCACAAGCCCACACAGAAGTCCAGCCTTCATTGTAAATAAAGGCTCGGAACAGAAAACGTGGACAGTCTAGAATGGTCTTTAATTACAAAAGACTAAATGACAATACCAGGGAAGATGGATACAAAATTCCCGACAAAGAACAACTTATAAATAGAATACAGGCATCCAGATACTACTCAAAATTCGACTTAAAGTCAGGATTTTGGCAGATCAAAATGCACCCTGAATCTATACAATGGACGGCATTCTCATGCCCCAATGGACATTACGAATGGCTTGTTAATGCCTTTTCGGACTAAAAACAGCTCCTCAGGTATTCCAGAGGAAAATGGACTCAGTATTTAAACATTACACAGAGTTTACATGTGTTTACATTGATGACGTTCTCATCTTTTCCAAGACACAAGAGCAACACTATGCACACCTATACACTGTGCTAGCCTTGTTCGAACAACACGGGTTAATTATTTCCAAAAAGAAAATGGAAATAAATAAAACCCATATCTCCTTCCTAGGAACAGAATTAGGACAAGGAACAATACAACTTCAACCACATATTGCGTCAAAAATCCTTGATTTTCCAGACAAAATGGAAGACGCAAAACAACTGAGAAGTTTCCTTGGCATACTTAACTATGCTAGGAATTTTATCAAAGATCTTGGAAAATACACAGGACCTTTGTACAATAAAACAAATTTAACAGGGTTAAACTTCTTTAACTCTGAAGACATAAAACTTGTCAAGAAAATTAAGGCTCTAGTTAGAACCTTGCCTAAATTACATTTACCCCTTGATACTGATTATCTCATCATCGAATGTGATGGTTGTGATCAAGGATGGGGTGCTATTCTGTTAAAGAAAGCACATAAGTACACTCCTAAGACAGAAGAATACATTTGCCGATATGGCAGTGGAAAATACAGAGAACAGACAGGATACATGACAAGTTTAGATTTTGAAATTTTGGCAGTAATGTACGCCTTAGAAACATTTGAACTCTTTCTCACAGGAAAGAAAGAGTTTACCATCAGAACAGATTGTGAAGCCATAGTTAAAGTTCTCACAACAAATAAAAGGAAAAACAAAAGGACTTAAATGCCAAACGGTGGCTTAAATTCCAAAATTACCTCCTTACTAGAGGAACAAATATCCAGTGGGAACATATAAAAGGAAGTGACAATAAAACAGCGGATATTTTATCCAGGCTTCTATGCCAACATGAAGTTTGAAAACTTCTACAAAATTCAGGGTTCACGATTCCTTAAAATCGTACAAAAGTTTGAAAGCTTTAAAATTCAGGGTTCTCGATTCCTTAAAATCGAACACTACAGAAGTTTGAAATCTTCTAAAAATTCAGGGTTACTCGATTCCTTAAAAATCGAACTAACTTATTTCTGTTCACATTTCAGACAAAAATGCCCCCCAAGGCAACTTGGGATTACAAAAACAAGGGCGACAATAACATGGAGCTTAGTCTCCGACCACACATGACAAAAGGGAAAGGTGTTTCTCGGAACATCCTCTCCTTCGGACAAACACAATTGGTATCTTACGAGAATACCCACAGACAATACATCAGCAAGGACTGTTTGCGCCTTGATGATTCACAACGGTGTATAATTGACAACATATGGAACATTAGCAGTACAAACACCACTGAAAAGATTATGGTCATTAGTGCCTTAATCTTTTATTTTGGTAAAATACAAGAGAAGCCAAAGGGTAAGAACTTCTGTTGCTATGCCCTTTTCACTGGACCCAAATACGGTCTCTACAAGACATACCCTGAATTACAACAAGCTATTGGAGCCACCAAAGCCTCCTTCCGAGGATATTACAACGTCGAACAAGCAGCTGAAGAAGTTGCAGCTACATGTGGACCATCTTACTATAGAAGCCCACTACTGGTCAGCAGCCCAGTTAATGAAGAGACATCCTACGCACAAGTCATCACAACTACTCCCCTTAACCAGCCAAGACAGAACTACGCTCTCAAGTCGAATGCATATCTGAATTTTGAAAAGAGCACAACAAGGAAAGTACTCCCCACAGCTTGACACTTGCCTTAGAGTTAAGTATGACGCAGAGTATGATATTAGAAGACCATGCAAGGCACCCTACACAACATGCAACCAGACTTACGCTTGCAGATGTCAGATCATCTACAGCCTAAGAAAGGCCTACATATCAGCAGAAGAATTCCCAATACAAAACTACAGGGACGTACAAGATTACAATTGAAGCAATACTACAAACAGGATTGCTAGCTGAGGTACTTTTTCAAAATGAAGAAGGTATCAAAAAGCTTCCACATTACATCCAAGACATCTGTGAAACAGCACTTGTTCAGGAAGGGAAGAAGACTCCGCTTGAAGATCGAGGTCCTCTCCTCCTCTGTTCAAGAACAACACTGCTTATTGAGGAATCCAACTGCTTCATGGCGCTTGGACTAAGTTACAGCGACGAGCTCCCGGAGCTGGACCAGAGTGGACCTTGAGCCAGACTGGGAAGTCCTGCCCACAAACACTTGGGCTCTCATTGCACAAGCAACTTGAGTTAGCCAGAGCCCATACACAAAGCTACAATTACTGTTGGACATCCAAGGGTGTTCGAGAACTTCACCTTGATGTTAACAGGCCCAACTTACAGGTTCTTTTGGGCCAAGGACTTCGGCCCATACATCCATCCATTTAGCGAGTCAAAGAATCTCAAACTCATTGAGATGTTCGCTTCACTCACCGACTCATGATGACGCATCACGTGACAACAACACCAACTCATTCAGACAAAGACAGCAAAGACGACGACAGCACTCAGGCTCCGACAATCAATTTGGCACAAACAGACTAATGAAGACGTGGTAGGCCCATCTTTCCACCGACTCTCCATAATGTAAGGTCACTATTTGACCCACTTGTACATAGTTTGTGTCGTTTTGTTGAGTCATGAGTAGTGGATAAGCATCCGAAGGTGATGTCTTAGTTGTGTGGTTTTTAAGCGACCCACGTGGTCCACCTCACTAACTGGTCACCGTCTGGAGACTTCTCCACTTATCTTTTCTTTTTGCGTGTCAAGTTTGTATGGCTCGCTTAGTTCTTAAGCGATCCTTTTTCTTTTATTTCTTTATGTAAGAATATGGGTAAGCGGGCAATGTTAAGACCCGACTTCTCCCTTTGAGTCTATATAAGGGTTGTCCCCCTTCAGTTGTAAACACGAAGAAAATCTATTGAAGTTTCATTTGCAAAATGTGTGAGTGAGAACCTCTCTCTCTTTCCGATCTCCGGAGGCAAGTCCTCTGGTCCCTTCTCAGATGAATTCCTTCTTCTCTAAAATGATAGAAGTCGAAGGAATTATCTAGTTCTTATAAGTTCAAGAGCAGGTACCCCTGAGAGCCGAAGATATCAAGACCAGATCAAGTGCTTCATCACCTTCCTCTTCAACAACAGGCCTGGGAGTCCCGGTGTAAGTCCCGTGTAGGCAGGTGGCCGTGATAGGGCAACCAATGGACAGAAGATCCCGTTGGATGAGTTGAAGAACCAGCAAGGTGAATCTACAAGAAGATCTACATACGCAAACAGGTTCTCAGGTACCTCTCTTTTACTTATTTTTTCTAGATAATTTCCTCGCCTCCTATTCTTTGGACCTGAAAGAATTTTATCTGTTGGGGACTATGACTTCGCCAATGGAAAGAGGAAAGAGAATTTTTTTACTTCATCACATTTCCGGTTTTGCGAACTTCTCTTCTTCAACCCTCCAGTTTGTTTTCACTTTTAGAAGTAATTACACAGCATACACAGCCCTATAAACACTAAAATAATATAACAAACAAAATTTAGACAATTTGTTAGTTGTCTACAATCCATTCAGGTTGGATGCGACTCGGGCGATGCCCACAAGTGTACCTTAGTCCTTCGTTGGAATGGATTTAGAACAATTAACATAATTTTACAAAACACTAGCAACTGCGGTTATAGACAATTAGGGATGACTGGTGGCGTCTTGACCTGACGACCACTCCCGATTTGGGTTATAACACAGTTAACAAACAGAGAATTTTATCCTTACAAGGATCTAATTCTCGACAAACATTAATTTTGGCACTGTTCACTGGACAGACTCTGGCAAACTTAGTTTCCGCCTGAGTTGTGCACAGATAGTCTAAAACATCCTAAATTAATTGGTCACCAC
>JAURVB010008106.1:0-10193 GCA_033002965.1 Piper betle | reverse complement strand
TCAAAACAAGGCCTATAGGGGCAAGCCATTAGTCTAAAATCCCTAAGATGCATATAAAAGAGATACCCTGAAAAAGTCTAAATGGATAATAATTGTAATAATGGTTGAGATCTAGCCTTGAAACCTTGAGCTAATACAAGCAAGAACATGTATACCTCGAGTATATCCTGATAACTCATGTTTTATTGTAGCATAACTAAAGCTATTATTCTAAATATCGGGCATGCCCAGATTCCATAAAATATTCATACGGCCATTTTGGTCCCATACCCATAGTTTCAAAGTTGAACTGACTTAAGACTGGCCCAAATCGAGCTCTAATATGAAGCTAGGGTTTTACACATGAAGCTTGCCTCACAGTTCAGTTGGGACCTCTTTCTCCTTAGCCAGTTGTTTGGCTCTGCGTTGTTTTGTTTTTATATCGTAGAACGTAGTTTGTGGGTAGTTAGTGTCATATTATTAGATACTAGTACCTACAGGCCATCTAATCGATTTTTCTGATTAATAAAATTTTGAAAGTTGAGATCCCTTATGTTAATATTGAAAACATGAGATCTAGTTCAAAGTCGCATTAGTGTTATGTATAACAAGATTTATACTTATTATATCATTTTCAGATTTTTTATGCACACATAATGGTTGAGATCGTAATGCCCACCAAGGGGCACGGTACCCACCTATGGCACTGGATTTAGTGATTAATATTTATGATTATGTTTCTTAGTTATAGTACCTATTAGCGGTGTGCATTCGACATATTCATGCCTTCCATTCAGTGTATCTAGACCATACAATATTGCAGTGATAATTAGTTAGGCTCTATTAGCCATAGCACGAGCATGTTGTCATTGACTAGATTTCGACTCATATGTATTACAGGCATGTTGTTGTCAACTAGATTACATATGCATATTATTTAGGTCGTATTGGTCATAAAATTAACATGTTACCGATGAGTATGTACGGTTCATGCGTATGCTTATTTTATTGATTAAGATTAGATCTTATTGGCCATTATTTAGTATGATGTTGTGAGTGTTAGAGATTTTCTATTTCAGGTTGAAATTTCTTGTGGATGATGAATCATCCATTTACCAATTTGGAATGTTTTCGATTAATTATTTTCAAACTAATAATCTTTAATTACCAATGTATGTTTTCTATATAGTGCGTTGTTGCATGTTTCGTCAAAGGGCGCAAGAATCGTGAATGACACATGGAGAAGCTGTTTTGTTCTTCTGGTGTTTTTTGTGATTGCTCATGTTGAGGCAAGTGAAGCATTTGATGTGAATACTATGTGAGGCTTGTGGACCCTATAATTTTAATATTATATGGGGCTAGTAAGCCAATATGATTAAGCATTTATGAGAGCCTTTGAGCATTTTTTATTGAACTGGAGAGCTACCTTGTGTGAGAATGTATGAAATTATTATCATTAACTTATGTTTGAGCTATTTTGTAGGCGGTATACTCTTAGGCATGCTGATCTAACCATTTTGTGCAAGACTTCTTTAAGCCCTAGAATCATATAACTGTAGGTTAAAATAACTCAGGTATATTTAACCATGTTACTTGTGGAGGTTTATAGTGTGAAGAAGAAAAATGAGTTGGAGGAGCTTCTGTGAATGTTTTATTTTGCAAGAAAATGACACATGTGAAGACTAGGAAATCTCATGCCTGAAGACTGTGGAATGTGCTATGAATGTGATATGAATATATTGTGAACATGTGAAACGTAATTGTGATATGTTTTGTGTGTTGAAATGAAAATTTTGGAATGTTATGCATTTATTAGTTAAATAAGAAATATTTACATGTTGTGAAATTTTTCACATGTCCTACCTACATAAGAGATTCTACCAAATTTTTCCAGAATTTGAAATCCCTTTTGTAACTCGGATTTATTTATGATGTTCTCCTTGCATGAGCCCAATTTTAGAAGTCTGTGCATGCATTGTTTGTTTATGTGTTTTGTCGGCGCATTAGAATCCTTTGGACCTTCTGTTTTGGACACTTCAACAAGTGGTTAAGTCTGGTCCAATGGTCGGTATTTAATTTTAAATGAGCAAGAATAACGGTCTAAGATTTAATATTTTAACTCGAGTTTGGGGTCCATAGAACCCGGCATAGGTTGGTCCAAAGAACGAGAGTGAGCTTCCCTAAGTCTGTTGCTTCTTCCGTTCCTCGATAACTCGGTGGTAGAGTAGTCGGATGTTAACTGGTTGGTCGCATGTTCAAATCCTATTTGGGGAGATTTTTTGGTTATTGCTTTTCTAACCTAGGGACGACCGCTGTCCTCTTGAGTTTCTATAAACTGGCAGAATCGAATTGTCGAAGTGGACATCAATGGAAGTTTCTTGTTGGAAATGCTGCCTCACTCTCGTACAGGTGAACTTCGTTTGTTCGACACTCCCCGCCCCCCTGCCTGACCTTCATGACAACATTGACGTTGTTGATGGGAAGACGGCGTTCTCGACACCCTCCACCCTCGCTGTGTGACCTTTCCCACCCCTTCAACTCTCCCTCCACCCTCACCTCTGATCCCGCTTTCACTGACGGTTGTTCTCTTCTCAGGCATAATCATCTGAACAAGCACCATGTATGGAAATTTGATTAGGAAATACTCTTCTCGATGCTGGTAATTGTCCTTTTTTCATACTTTTTAGGGTTATGGGGTATGACTGGATTTGGTTCATTGATTTGATGTCGATTTGTGGAATTTGGGTTGTGTTCGATGAGAAGTGTTTTGTTAATTTGATTGCAATGCTCATAAGTGAATTGAGTTCGCCCGCTACTTCTAGTGCAATTTATGTAAAAGCATTTATATAGCATTTCAATTTATGACTGGAACTTTTCCATGGACATGCTTCACACTAATTTATTCTACTTTTCCATGTGCTATATAACTTCCCTTTCATTTTGTCTTTGCAGTTTACAAGTGCTGTTTTGACAAGAACAAGCTTCTGTGCTAGGTCAGTATTTAACTGTTTTACTGTTTATCAATTTGAGACTTGGCTAAATGATATCCTGTTTCGTGATGACAAGTTACAATATTTTCTTATCTCTAATTTCAAAATACTATAATTTGAAAAACATCTTTGTTGTTTTTTTAGCGTATTAAATTTATTGGCCAATAAAATGGGTCCACAAGAAACATTTCTCTCTTAAATGCTTAACTTAGGCATAAAATGTATGTGTTTATATTCTTGGCCACTAAATGGATCCCACACAAAGACTCAACTCAAAACTTTTGGGGGTATAAATTTTACCGACGCCACTAGATGGGTCTCACAAAAAACCCAACAAGCAAGAAGTAAGAACTCATTCATCTGGGGCAAGTGTGGAATATTGATAACTATTACTTATATTATATCTGGCAAAGTAACTTAGGTAGAATCACCCATAGGAATTAGGACGTGGTACTTTCAAAGAGCTTGAGCATGTTGAGGATTAAACATGTCAAAAATAAGTTTCTTATTCCATTCATATGAGTGAACAGCATGAAATAAACAGCTGACAGGAGTATAAACAAACTTACTAAATTGAGGCTTTGGCTTGGTAAATCCACTAGATATAATATATTCAACCCAAGTGGTCTTTCCTAATGTTTACATAATTAACATTGTGTATAGTCCACATTAATTCTCCCTTCAATTTTCTTAAGCCCATCTCAACTGCCTTCCAAGTCTCTGATTCTTGTGCGTCTATCCCAGTGGCCATCTTCGCCGACATATTTAGCACCCACCCAAAACCCTTGTCGTGTAAAATTGGGATTATCAATTATATGCTAGTTGTCATGGGCATCAGAAAAGAGCAAATTTTTTGACCCAAACGCACACCGCGCGGCGTGTTTCAGTCCCTGAAACACTAGCCTTCCACAAACACGCAACAAATTACCGCCACAAATAGTGGCACGAAGCAACCCTTGAAGCCTGGACACTACCACTCTAAATAGTGGTACGAGGCTCCCGCTCGTTCCTGTGATCAACAGCACACACCGATTACAATACCGGCACTCAACTGTCCAGCACCACGATATCGCCAATCGGTTACCGGTAACAATTTACAACCAATCAACACACCAGAAAATATAAACTCGCCAAGTATGTAGCATGCAGCGACCCAACAACCGATCACCCAAATATCGATCCAAATACCGATCACCCCTACTCGGTATTTCAACCAAGTCTCAGAATCACAAGACTAGTTGCCAGTACCAAATCAGATGCTGACACCACAAATTACGGGACCCTGTCCCAACCTTGAATCACTAACTAGGAGCAAGGAATATAAGCAATCAATCTACCTTGATTGCTTGACACCGTAGACATGCAACCCCACTATGCTTTACTCTTCCCTTGAAGAGCTGTGAGAACAAAGAGCACCCCACTCACAATATGTCCTCACGTTCACAACCCCAAGTTGTCGCCCACGACCAATTTGTTTACATGCAAAACACTCAGCCAATAATTGCAAACGGGTTGTAGAAGAACTAAAGTCATACCTCGATCCTAAAGGCAAACTTCAACCACTCGGTGCAATCACTCCTTGTGAAGATCTAATTCCCCGAACTGGTCTACAACACTTCACGTCGTTCCCTTGCATGATGAGGTTCTCTCCACTCCTCAGGAAAGCCACGAACTTTATACCAGAACAAACTCCAGTGTTCTTCTCTTTTTCTCAAGTCTAGCCTTCTCCTATATATAGAGAAGCCTCACGTTGTTATCTCCAAACTCTAGATAAACTAATATGTCATCCCAAATCTTTTTCCAAAAGATTGCCTCAAGATACTGCCGTGCCATTATGCTTACAGCCACAATGCTGGCTAGATTCATCCATGTTTATCCATTCATAGAGTTAGTTGCAAATGGACGTGATCTCTTCCAAATCTTCTATCCGTGCTTATCCATGCACATAATCTATTCCAGATCTTCTATCCATGTTTATCTCGAACATCTCCTTTGGAACATGTTAGCCAGTCGTTCCAGCCTTCCTAGTTGAACCCAGACTCACTTCCGTAGCCACGAACCACCTCTCAACGTCCCAGCAGCGTACTGTGTTCGAATAATTTTAATAGCATGCAAGTGTACACGGTCGAAACAAGTAGTATGATGATAAATTAGAGTATCGTTCCCACAGAGAGATGAATTTTCTATAATTAATTAAAGAAAATAATATTAAGAGAAAAATAGAAATAATTGACTTAAAGAAATCTAAATAATAACTTAAATAAAAAGCGGAGTTAAAATTATAAAACTCGTTCTAGAGTCGAATTTCCCTTAACATTAATTTAATCTTCATCAAATCTTACTCTTATCTTTTATTCCCTCAGATTGTCGATCTAGGATAATTATATGACATGGTGGCTCCCGCTCCTTCATGCTTCTATTATTTTGCCTCAATTTCTACCTCCCGGTGATAATTGATTAATCAACAAAATAATGCATTAAGAATTGCCTTACAATCGCATACGGTGTTGTGTATCTCCCGACCACAACGACAAACAAGTCAAAAGACTCGTCGTATGATGAATTATCAATGACTAATCTAATTAATTTCTCCCGAAATCTAATTAAACCTCATGATCTAAGAAATAGGTGATCAATCTATTCTTAGCATTTAGAACATGATAATTCAAACGATCCGATTGAATAAAAGAGTAAGAGCTTGAAATGAATTCAATTAAATCATGTTAAGTTCCATTCTTCTCTAGAACGAAATATAAAACTACTCCATAATAAAAATAGAAAACAATATAAAGAAAAACAATATAAAGAAGAAACTAACTTTTATTACGAAAGAGAAAGAAATTACAAAAACTAAAACTACTACTTCTACTATAATCTGAAGCCAAGAGATGAGATATGATCAACAACAAATGACCACCCCTTTATATAGAAGTGGAGATACAAGAATTCGAAGAGGGTGTTCACAAATCGACGTAATCTAATTAATTATAATGTCCCTTTAAGTTTCCAACTGTTCGACTCCATTGAACACCATGACATTGTAGCCATTGGGTGGCGCCAAGTGTCATGACCAATCAAATCCAAAGCTTAATTTATTCATCTTTTTCTGCATTAAAACATCAAAGTTAAGCATATATAATAAAATATTAATTAACTAAAATAATAAAGTAAAATATTACTTAATTAATAATGTTTATACCCGAGAAGTGCAAAATCATATTAAAAAACTTGGGTAAATATTGTATATTTTAAACACTTAACATACTGCTCCAAATGCCAGAGCCCATCTCAACTCTAGGTTTACCGCATTCAGATTCCGCTCCAAATCTTGGCATCCAGTTACTGCTCCAAATACTGGCACAAGCTTGTACCGCTATTTGGATCTGTCATGCCTCCAACGCTCAGTACCAGTACCAGTACCAGCCCCATGATCGGCACTACCCATCGGTATGCTCAGTAACAACCTCACTACGTCGATGCCTGCTACACCCAGTGTCTATCACCAGTGTTCGGTCATCACACAAAACTTTTGCTATTTTGACCGCAATCAGATTCTGAGGTTTCCCGTCGTGCTGTGCATATCAGTACTCAAGAATACCGATCCATGCGCTGGTACACCATGCACCATAGTTCGGCACCTGCAACTATAACACGTGTTAGTGTCGGTCAACCATTTCACCACTCGAATAGCGCCCTGCTATCCATCTTGGACCCGGTGTGCCTAGGAACAACTACCAAATCCTAGCACCCGGTACGTCCATCCATGGACTAAGGCTGTAACAGCTCCCCCACCAATGAGATCCGATGTCCTCATCGGAGGGTTAAGTCCTCCCGGCACTTCCTGATCTTCTTCTCGAACTGCCACAAGTCCCTCTCTCGCTCCCAGCTAGCTTCACTTCTCGGCTCCCCTTTCCATTTGATAAGATACTCCATCCTAGTATTTGGTGCACCTTGCTTATGCCCCAAAATCTTCCCCACTTTTTCTCAAATTGTCACCGAATGGTAGGTGGAGGTCTCCTTGGACGAGCTCTCTTTGGATTGACCAAATCCTCATAGAATGGCTTGAGAAAACTAACATGGAACAATGGATGGAGTTGATACCTCTCCGGAAGCTTCAACCTGCAAGCCACACTCCATATCACTTTCTCCACCTCGAAAGGACCATCATACTGCTACACCAAACCCCGATGCACTTCGGTACGCCTGATTTTCTTCCAAATCTGTGGCGTGAGCTTCAGCATTACCTTGTCCCCTATGCTGAATGACACTTGCCTCCTTCTCAAGTCGGCATACTTCTTCATTCGGCATGTTGCCTTGGCTAAAGAATCCACTGCGTCCTCATACAGCTCCTGCCTATCCCTAGCAAACCTGTATGCAACTGGACACTTCACTCCGCGCCCCTGCGAAGGTACCTTTAGTGGTGTAAGAGGCTGGTAGCCTGTTGCAACCTCGAAAGGACTCAGCCCCGTTGCTGAAGAACGATGCAGATTGTAACAAAACTGTGCCGCGTCAAGAAGCTCCAACCAGTTACCCTGACTGGCTGAGACGAAATGCCTCAAATACTCCTCGAGTAGAGCATTCATCCTCTCAGTCTGCCCATCAGACTGAGGATGATTGGCTATAGAGAAGTTCAGCTTACTCCCCAGTAACCCGAACAAACACGTCCAAAACCTGCCTGTGAATCTGGCGTCTCGGTCACTCACAATATCCACCGGTACTCCAAAGTACTTGACCACGTTCTTAAAGAACAGTTCAGTAGCTTTCTCGGCTGAGCATGCATGTGGAGCTGCTGTAACTACGGCGTATTTGGAAAACCGATCAACTACAACCATCATTGACGACATCCCCCTAACTTTGGGGAACCCGGACACAAAGTCCATAGAAACCGAACTCCACGGTCTTGTAGGTGTAGGTAGAGGCTGTAGCAAGCCTGCCTTCAGTCGTCTCTCCACCTTGTCTTGCTGGCACACTAGACAAGACCTCACGAAAGCTTCGATATCGGCCTTCATCCCTAGCCAATAATACGCCTTGGCCATTAGAGTGTTCATCCTGTCTCTCCCAGGATGTCCTGCCCACTGGGTGTCGTGGGACTCCTCCATCAGCTTTCGTCATAGCCTACCTGTAGGGATATAAAGCCGACCCCCACTAGCATAGACCACACCATCATCTAGCCAATATTTCCAAACCAGTCCCTCACTGATTCTGTCAACCAGCTTCCTGTATTCTGGATCCGTCCTTGCTAACTCCCGAACCTGCCCTAGTAGCAGTGTCTCGACCTCTAACATAGCAGCCACCACTTCCATATTTTTCTGGCTCAGGGCATCCACCACCTGATTAGTCTTTCCCGGCTGGTGCAACCACTCAAAGTCGTACTCGGCCAGAAATTCCTACCACCTTGCTTGTCTCGGCGATAATTTCTTCTGGGTCTTGAAGAAAGTGTTAGCAACATTGTCTGTAATCACCACGAACTTAGATCCTAGTAGGTAAACCCGCCACACTCGAAGACAGTGTACCACTGCGAGCATTTCCTTCTCGTGCGCTGAATACCTCGTTTCAGCGTCCTTCAACTTCCAGCTCTCAAAAGTGATAGGATGCCCATCCTGCTGTAGTACTCCTCTGACGGCTTTGTCTGAGGCATCTGTCACCACCTCAAACGGTTGACTGAAGTCCGGCAACTTTAGTATCGGCTCCGATGATATCGCAGCTTTTAACTCATCAAAGACTGCTTGGCATGAACCCGTCCACGCCCATGACTGTCCCTTCCTCAGCAGATCAGTCAATGGTGACACTACATGGTTGTACCCATGTATGAACTTCCGATAGTAATTGGCCAAACCTAGGAAGCTCTTGACCTCTGTCACCTTAGTCGGTTCCAGCCACTCGGCAATAGCTCGGACCTTTGATTCCTCCATGCGCACTGACCCCTGACCAATTCTATGGCCCAAGAAACTAATCTCCCCTAGGCCAAACTCACATTTCTCCCTCTTGACATAGAGCTGATGTTCCCTCAACCGATCCATAACCTGTTTCAGGTGTCCCCTGTGATCCTCCATGGACTCACTGTATACGACTATGTCGTCCAGATACACAACCACAAACTTATCCAGAAAATTGTGGAACACATCATTCATGAGATTGCAAAATGTAGCTAGCGCATTCGTCAACCCGAATGGCATCACAAGGAATTCAAATGACCCATACCTTGTGACCATAGTCATCTTAGGCACATCCTCTAACGCAATCCGGACTTGCCAATAACCTGACCTCAGGTCCAGCTTGGTGAAGACCCGCGCTCCACTCAGCCTGTCAAACAGATCAGCTATCAAAGGAATAGGGTACTTGTTCTTGATAGTCACCTTGTTCAGTCCCCGATAATCGACGCATAACCTCAAAGATCCATCGTGCTTCTCCTGGAACAGAACTGGCACCCCATACGGTGCAGTTGATGGCTGAATTTTCCCCGAATCTAGCAGCTCCCCTAGCTGGATTTTCAATTCTGTGAGTTCTTTCGGCGACATTCTATATGGTGCCTTTGCTGGTGCTCTTGTCCCTGGCTCCAGCTCGATCCGGTGTTCGACCGTCCTCTTGGGAGGTAACCCATCTGGCAACTCTGCTGGCATCACGTCAGAATACTCATCCAACAACCCTTGCAGTTCGTCCGGCACCACCACCACATGGTCTGGCTGGACCTCCACCATAACAGCAAGATAAGTCAAGGCGCCCCGCTTGCACCCTCGAGCCACCTGCATTGCCGACAAGTGCTCACTTCTGAAAGTGTGGTCCTCGACCCCAGAAGGCCTCCCACTGCCACGAACAAAGCTTGCACCCACCTTATCCATGATCAGTATACCTCCTAGTTGTGGGAACACTCCCACTCCAGCAGTTCCCATGAAAGCATTGCCGAGGATCAAACCAAAGTCATCCATCTCGATGACCATGAGATCCACTCGGCCCTCATACTCCCCCAAGCGCAGTCTGACATTCCTAGAGATGTTGTCCACCTGCCTTGCCTGAGAATTCACTGCCTTAATCCTACTTGTGTTGGTCCAGTCTTCAGCCCTAGCTCCGTAGCCATCCCCTTGGAGACAAAACTGTGCATCAGCACCAGTGTCAATCAAGGCTGAAACCTTCCTCCCATTCACTACACATGGAACAAACATCAAATCAGCTCCCCCTGAAGCTGCACGTCCAGCTCTCAATGCCCCGAGTATCTGAAGGGTAGTT